>PVKC010011828.1:0-24297 GCA_004027635.1 Crocidura indochinensis | reverse complement strand
ATGTCAAAATAAATGATATTGAATCAATGTATCCATTTCCTTTAACTTTTCAAGTGTCGAAATCATTGGAATCTAAAAAGCTTTCCAGACTATTTCTGCACCTTACCAATCTTCTTTGGAATGCAAGTTGAAATTATTTTTAGGCTGCTTTGATTTTAGTAAGATTCTGTAACTTCAAAGCTTTGCTTAAAGTTATTTAATATTAACACTGGCACCTGATTTTTATTGTAAGTAAATTTCTGAAATCCAAAGTAAGTATTATTTCCTCATTAGACTAAAGAAAAAAAATAATTGCTTAGGGTAAAAAGTGGAGAAATAGGATAATCTCTATTATATATGAAATAATGCTTAAAATAATTTTAGTCAAACTAATTTGAGGGGGCCAGGCAGTGGCGCTGGAGGTAAGGTGCCTGTGCTAACCTAGGACGGACCTCGGTTCGATCCCCTGGTTCCCCATATGGTCCCCCGTGCCTGCCAGGAGCGACTTCTGAGAATAGCCAGGAGTAACTCCTGAGCGTCACCAGGTGTGGCCCAAAACCCCCCCAAAAAAGAACTAATTTGAAGTTATGACTTACAATTATAAAAATCTACTATATGATACTGATATTAACATATAATTACACATAAGATATACCATAAATAATCTTCCCCTGAAAATAAAACGATAAAATTAATTGCTCTTATTTTTTACTGTGGATAATTCTTCCTAAAATATTCTAACTCTTCAGTAATAGTTAAATACAGATACTTAGTGACACTTTCTACTTCCCAATAAACACTGAAATGTCTTCTTTGTTTTTTTTTTCTTTTTTGGTTTTTGGGCCACACCCGGTGACGCTCAGGGGTTACTCCTGGCTATTCGCTCAGAAGTCGCTCCTGGCAGGCACGGGGGACCATATGGGGAACCGGGGGATCGAACCATGGTCCGTCCTAGGTTAGCGCAGGCAAGGCAGTCACCTTACCTTCAGCGCCACCACCCGGCCCCTGAAATGTCTTCTTTGTATATCCAAAACATATTGCTACTCCTTTCTCTTAGTTTCCAATTAGTTTTATAGACCTTAGTTATCACCATCCTAATTGTCTTGGAACATCTAGATAAGAAAAGTTTCTTATCCTTCCTGCTTTATTCATCTAGAATCCAACAAGACTTAGTTATGAATAGTTTTCTATGAAAGACTACTGTGTTCCCAATTTGTGGTCACAAATAAACATAAATTGATGGATAATTATTCATTTGTCTGAGGCCCATGGAGCATTTAAAGAATAGTAAAAATCTTACAATACTGTATATGACTTCCATTTAACTTCAGATACAAAATTTTGACAAGGGCAAGAGATATAACAATGACCAAACTATCACATGAAAGAGAAACTAACTTGAAATCTCAAATTTTATGCCACTGGTGTACAGATAAATTTAGTGAAATTAAGGGTAACTATTTCCTACATTTCACATCACTAATATAATATGAATAACTAGAAATACTGAATATTTAAGATTTGATTAAAATGTTACTAGTACTCATAAATTTTATGGGTTAGAGGTCACAACTGACTGTGCTTAGGCTTTACTCCTGGCTCTGTGCTCAAATATAACTCCTACTGGTGAATTTGAGAACATATGCAATGCCAGGGAACACAACTGAGTCAGTTACATGCAAGTTAAGCCTCCTGCATATCCTAATATTTCTCTAATACTAAGTGCCCATATTTTTAATAAAAAAAAAAACCTTTCATAGTAAATTACAAAAATTTATTGTAGCAAATAAAGTTAGTTCATTTTTTAAAAATTTCATGTGGGAGAAGATGCTACCAAGAAATATTCTGGAACCAGAGGCACTCAAGAGGATTCTTAGGAAACAAGAATGGTGTTCAATATGTCTGCTTGAGGATGCATTATTGTGTAGTCCATATGATGTTAGGGATTACCAGAGCCAACTGGCACTGCATGAGGATCTCTGAAATGATCTACCTTCTGTATTGCCAGGTATAGAATATGGGGCTGGAGATCTAAATAGGGTCAGCAAAATGTTAGACAAACGCTTTAATCTTTAAACTGTCTCTCCAGTTAAAATATTTAAATGTTTAAATGCATTTAAATATGTGATTTAATTTAAGCATTTAAATTTAAAATATATTTAAATAATAAAAATGTTCTATATCTTTTCTTAAGTCCGGAAAATTAATTGGTCTAGGTTATTAATAAAGAAAACTTTCCTGTGTTGAAATTTTTTTTCACTATGTATTTTGGTGAGGATGTTATTTTGGATAGTGTCAGAAATATTGACTATCTTCTGCAACATTATTGATAATACTTATAGCTTAATACTTATGTAGGTATATGTGTTTATCAATTATTTGTATTATACATGCCCTTAAATTCATATGGATCATAAAGACTGCCATATTTATATGAGATAATATTTTTTCAAGTGTAGAAAAGAAAAATGGCCGCAATGAAATCAATAATATCTGTGTTTTTCTATTGTTAATTTGTACATATTTTACAATGACAATATTATTTAAGTAAAATTTGTCTTAAAATTTTTATATTTATATATCTTTTAACAGCAAAATAAATTATAAAAACATAAACAAATATAATTTTGTCTCTAATAACAGTGGTATTAGCATTGCGATTAAAATTATTCTATCACACAAAAAAATCAAAAACAAACAAACAAACAAAGAAAAAGACGGGTTGGGCTGGAGCGGTAGAGCAAACGTAAGACGTCTGTCTTGCCCGTGTTAGCCTAGGATGGTCCATGGTCGATCCCTCTGAGTCCCATATGGTCCCCCAATCCAGTAGCGATTTCTGAGAGCATAGACAGGAGTAATCCCTGAGCATATGGGGAGTGGCCCAAAACAAATAACAAAAAATAAAATTCACTTGGCCAGCCATAAGGAAAATAATTTTAATCTAAATTATTATAGTGATTAGGCCTTTATTTCTTTTATTAAGACTCATTGTTTTCCTTCGTAATATTTTTGGAAGGTTTTATGTTTGTTTGTTTTTTTGTGACGCTCAGGGGATACTCCTGACTATGTGCTCAGAAATTGCTCCTGGCCTGTAAAAACTATATCAAACCCCAAGGAAAGAACAGTGGTCCTTCCTGGGTCAGCACTGTGCAAGGCAAACGCCCTACCATTATGCTATCACTCCGGCCCCTCCTTTGTAATATTTTTATATTTCTTACATTATTAACTTTTATTAAAGTGTAGAATTTGGAAGGTAGTTAATGTGTAAGAAGGAAAACATATTCAAAAATAATCTAGCCAATGTCAATATTTATCTACTAAATCTTAGTGTATAAATTTAGGCTTGTAGGTTGACTCAACAGTTCAAGAAAAAAGTACCAATTAAAACAAAAATAAGAATCTCATTTCCAAAATTCAGTTTAGTTTCTGTTAAATTTAGTTTATGTTTAGTTTAAATTGGTCATCAAAAATTTTTTATGTATTTAACTACAATTTATTCTTTTGTTTGTTTGTTTGTTTGTTTATTTCTTGGACCTCACCCTGGTATTCAGGGTTTGCACCTGCCTCTGTGCTCAGGGATCACTCCTACAGGGCTTGCAGAAGCATATGAGGGTACAGGGGATTGAACCAAGGCTGTCCGCATTCAAGACAAATGCCTTACTTTCTGTACTATCTCTCAGACTCTTAATTATTTTTATTCACTTTTGAAAGTTTTTAATACCAAAAATAGATAGCAATAGAACAGTAGGTAGAGTGTCTTGCATGTGACTAATTGTGTTTGCTGCCTGGCAGGTAACCTATATGGTCCTCTAAACCCACCAAAAGTGATACCTGAGCTAGAAACATAGAGTAAGGCCAGTATGTATCACTAAATGTGGCCAAAAATAAAAATGAAACAAAATATAAGGTAAAAGAAATTTAAAGAGTGGTCTTCATTTGTCTGTCTGTTTTAGGATCAGCAAAGTTTAGGGGTTTCTTCTGGCTCTGAATTTGTGAATTATTCCTGGGAGTTCTCAGGGAAACGTATGGGATGCTAGGACTGAACCAGGATTGGCAGTATGCAATAAAAGCATTTTACTAATTGTACTATTGCTATCGCCACAGGTGTTATTTATTTTTAAGACCAGTCTTTAAATTCCTTAAATATTATATACAAATTCATTTTAACTAAAAACAAATTGCATCTTAGTAATACAATCAAATATTAGGTATAATAAAAATATGTATATTCCTTTGAGCCTTGCTCTCTACCTTGTTGACTATCACTTGTTTCAATTATTATTTACAATCAGTAGAAGACAGTATAAAAATTAAATCTCATCTAAAATTTGCCATGAAGTAGGTAATCAAAGAAAGGAGTTTCTTTAGTTCTGTTCTGGTTGAAAAGACCCAGAAAAAAAAAAAAAGAAGCCAAATTTAGGTAGTGCAAAAGAGGAAAGTAGAGAGGAGGCCCTTATTCTTAGCTTTGTCTCTGTGTTCCCTTTTACATCAATCTATCTTTTCCCAAAGTAAGAAGTTCTGGCCTATTCCTACCATATGTTACCGCATATAAAACTGAACTCTGAAGAAAAAAAATGAAATTAGTACGAAGATAACATGCAAGTAACTCTATACATCCATTACATATTTTAATAATAACATTATTTTGGCAAATGTCAGTATCTTCTGTATTTAATGAGAATGAAGAAGTCACTGGGTTGTTTTACTTTTTTCAATCCTACAGAGATAAGAAATGAGACAGATTTCAAACTAAGCCTCTGATTCCAAATTGAAAATTTTGTCTATGCTATCAGAATATCTCTCCAATCCATTTGGACTGAGAAGAGATTGATAGATTTTAAGTGTGATTGTTATAATTATCTGGGGAATGTAAAGAAATAATTCCTTAACTCTAGATGTAGATACTGTGTTTGAAAGCTCTAAGGATTTAGACACTATGGGTAATCACTTGGTGGTAAAGCACAAGTTTATCACACTTAGAGACCGTGGGTTTGATCCCAAGATTTTGAACATGTGTGAATTAAAACTATTAAATAAGTAAAGTTCTGTTATTGCTCAATCATATTTGGAAATATCTTTTAGGTTTTTGAGACATTTTTAAATTGAAACATATTGTTATATGCAATAACATTTACTTTTTTAAAGGACAAAATGAATCTTCCAATACAACTTTTTTAATTAGGATATTTTAAATTATGTAAATGTCTTGAGAAGGCACAGGGAGGGGGTAGTTCCTAGAATCTCTGGTTATAAAATGAATCTAGGTACTTTGATTTTTAAATAGAATAGATTCTTGCTTTCACAATACATGCCTATAGTTTTATTAAATAAAAAATATGAAAATTAGTCAATGTGCTGCTTTTGAACTCTGGAGGAAGACAACGTGAAAGAAAAACAAAGTTGTTTATGTTAGTTTCCTGTTTTCTGTTAGCTACATGAAATTGGGGAAAACATATTTAGCTCTTTGGGATCTTAATATGTATAACTACAAAAGAAAATATGCACCTCTTTCTTATGCTCTTAGGAAAAATAAGCTAATGCACATTGGTTGAGGTGTTGCAGAAACTGAAAATAGAATACATTTTATTTAATTTTTTTGTCTTTTTGGGCCACACCCATTTGATGCTCAGGGATTACTCCTGGCTAAGCGCTCAGAAATTATTGCCCCTGGCTTGGGGGGACCATATGGGACACCAGGGGATCAAACCGCGGTCCTTCCTTGGCTAGCGCTTGCAAGGCAGACACCTTACCTCTAGTGCCACCTCACCGATCCCTTAATTTTTAGATTTGTGTATCACATCTAGTGTCGTATGTCTGGCTCTATACCCAGGGATCACTCTTGGCAGTCTCAGATGATCATATTAAGGGCAAAAAATTAAACCAGGATCTGCTACATGAGGACAAGTATCATTATAAATTATACTATCATTCTAGTTATTGTGCTTTTTTAATTCAAAAGTTATAATCTTGCTTGTTTATTTAAACTTAGAGATGTTCAGGGCTTACTCCTTGCTCTGTATTCGGAGATCATTCCTGGTGGGTCTCAGAAGACTGTATGGGATGCCAGGGATCAGAGAAGGGTCATGCATGCAAAGCAACCATTATGTCCACTATGCTATCTCTGAAGTCTCACTACTATTCATTTGAAAAGTATGGATGTGTTATTTGAACCTTGTGAGTAAAAGCACACATCTCTATCATTTTTCTATTCTATATTAATTGTATGTTTTGTTCAATTAATCTTAGATAATAGCATGAAAATAATGTTATGAACAACTTTTAGATGAATGTTTAAGAATCCAATTACATTTAGAGATCAATAATAATTTTTAAAAGGCTGCAGAGGCATTTCATTAAAAAACAAAACAAAACAATGATAGCTCTAATGGTCAGTGAGCACCAATTAGGTAGCCCTAGTAGTCCCTGGCAACATCTCCCATCATTGGTTCTTGTACTGAACTGTCAGCACAATAGACTGATAACTAAAGGAGAAGTCCAGAACTTTCTGATCAGAAAGTCAAAAATGAAACTAAACAAAATTAACAACAACAGCAAAACTTTAGAAATTTTTTTCTATCATATAAATTTATGCTGCTCTTTTATTATCTTGAAGCAGATATCAAATTCTGTTAATCTTTTGGAGATGAAATACAAATTTCTTTGAGAAAATAATTCCTTTATTGTAAAAATATTTTACACAGTAATTTTGCTTTTATGCAAATGCTACAAAGTACCATGGAGCTTCATAGTGTAGAAATTGTTTTGATTTGTTTCTATTTTGTGGGTTCCCACACGTTGGTGCTCAGGCTACTCCCAGCTATGTGTTCAGGAGTTGCTCCTGAATGTGTTGAAGGATCGTATGTAGTAGTGCTTACAAGCCTCTACCCATTTAATGCAAAACATGTGCTCATGTTTTGAACTCAACTCATGTACCTACCTCTCTGACTCAGAATAGAAAATTCAGTTATGCAAATATCAATTCCACATTGTTACTGACACTGTGGCTGATCAGAATGAAGTTCCTTATAATAATAAATAACACATACAATTATGGTGCCTATACTTTTCCCCTTGTTTTTATGTAGGTTGGAAGATGTGAATGTGTTTGTATTTGGTGTGTATGTCATTTATATGTGCATGTATAATAGAAATGCATTATGTACTGCTCTATAATGTGTGAAATATCAATGAAATGTAATTCCTTTTCAATAAAAAGGTATAACAATTAGTGTCATATTGCTTTAATCTTTATCCCATATGATAAACACATACTTATTAGTATGTCTTAAAAAGTCTATTAATTTAAAGAGTAGATCGTGATACTTTAAATAGCCTCAAACTCTATTGAATTTTACTCTGTTTTTACTCACTCTTTGGATTTTCATAATTAGCTACTCTTTCATTTTTTTCAGATAGTTTATTTACCAGAAATAAAAGAAATGAAATCTAAATTGCATATAAAACAATTATTTAGGTTCCTTTAACTTTTAAAGGCAAAGCAGCAAGAAGTGAAACTTCCTCCAAGGTCACCACATGTTTATTTTATTTCATATGGGTATTCTAAGTTTCTTCAATATCTAATTTACTTTCAATTGGTGTTTTTAAATTTTATAAGAAGCCCAGCCAAAATAAGTCATTCTTCTCTCTGGTCCAATGTCTATTTTCTTCCTGTTTTTCTTCATTTCTTGTTACTTTACATTCCACTTAGTTCCATAGATTCTGTTTCTACCCACAAAGTGACTGCTTATTTTTGGGAGTTGCTGCTCATTCTAACAAAGTGTCAGTACCTCTTTTCCTAAAAGAGATAATTCTCTGAAATTCAAAAAAGCTAATAGAGAATAAACCATATTTCTTTATTCTAATTCATAATAGCTATGTGTGATAACTTTTTATGTCTTATTGATTATAGATTCAGAAACTGGCTGCTATAGAATAGTCCATTCTTATCCACTGCCCTTTATGTACATGTTTATATATGAGTATATATGTATGAACACATATGTAAAGGCACGCATGCATGTAAACAAAGGTTCAAAGCTATGTTCTAAATAATATCATTTGATAAGAAAGTCACAGGTCTTTTTGAAACAATAGAAGTTTACCTGGCATTTAAGAGATTGCTCCTTGGTGTTTCCTTATTTTCATTACCCTCTCTAATGCATTATGTCCAGATTAATCCACATTCCATTCAGTATCCAGAATTCAAAACTCTACTTTCTCTTTTCCAAATACTAGATTTATTAAAAAGGACTGTTACACATGCAATCTATTAAATAGCAAACAACATATTATCTCGCTTGAATTTAAGTGACGGAGAGACAGTACCTTAGTTTTCCATTCCAATTTCTCCCATTTTGGTACCCTTTTCATTTACTAGGCACCCAACTCACTCATGAGAATCTTGAACTACAGCACTTAAGAGTGAGAAACCTTCCTTACAGACACATCCAAAACATGATTACCCCCCCTCATATCAAGAGCCCTTTAAAATTCTTTTTTAAAATAACACTTTGAAAAAATAACATCTGTTTAAATCCTTTTATCATGATTTAAACACATTTTCAGTTATCACATTTTTTTTCCTTTTTTCTCATTTCTATAAAAGTTCTTTTTATACCTGTTACCATGGCCACGATATTGCTTGCCTCAGAGTCTAATTAAAATGGTTACTTGCTCAACCAGGAAATCAGAGAATAATCATGTGCTGTGGGAGTGGTTTAAAAATCTGAAGAAACTACTGTTTTGTGTCTTGATAGAAATACTTCCACTCTATGCAGTTTTTATTGACATTTTCAAGAAATGTTTTTAACTAATAAATCCCTAAGAAGGATCAAGATATATACCACTTAGAAACAGTATCCAAACACACGCACACACATACACACACATATTAATTTCAGGATGTTTTTGAGGTTACAATAAATCTTTCGATAAATTTTTCCATTCTATTTGCTTATTTTATTTTTTCAAGGAGATACTTTTCAGTAGTATTAAGAAGGGCAGGCAGCACTGAGGATCAGGGTCCACACATGCCTATTTGAGATATCTCTTTGATACCCTTCTAACCCTATACATCTTATGTGTCAGATTGCTTTACCTTCCTTTGCAGTTTATTCTTTATTTTTTTCTTTTTTTCCATTTTTTTTGAGGAGTTGCTCTAAAGCACTATTCAGAGGCTCTGAGGGCTATCTCTCATATCTATATATCTGGCTACATTTGGCCTACTGGGTCTGTAAGACACAGTGTTATCCAGGATGTGAGGTGAAAAAGACTCTCAGGGCTATCGTAGTTGTTCTCAGTATTCTTTAGAGACACATGGAGCAATGTTTAGGATGTTGGTTTAGTATCAAATCTGGGTCAGGCATTACATGTATGTGTACAGACCTCTGTAATAATTCCAGACATCATCTACATTTATTTTGAAGAACCAAATAAAATAATACTAATGTGCCTAAAACTTTGTTTAAATTGATACAATTGTTCTGTCCAACATTCATACCAAACTAGAATTAATTTGAGGTTGGATAGATCAGAAACACTTATTTTCCTCTGACTAAGGTGCTTGCCTTTTATGTGGCCAACCTTGGATTTAATCCCTGGCATCCATATGAACCTCAGAATTATTCTTGAAAGTAGATCTAGGACTAATCCCTGAACATTGCCAGATGTGACCCCTCAAAATCACAATAAAGTTAAAAATTACTTATATTTTGTACCAATAATATGAGTTCATATAAAAATTTCCAGGTGTATAGTCATTTCACTATTATTTAGTTCATACCATGCATTCACTTTTGTAACTTTACTACATACCATTATTTTGTATTCTCTGAATTTTCTTGCAACATTTTATCAAAGAAAGATAAAAATATTGAACATATAATTTACAATTATCTTATATTTCTTCAGGGATTATGGTGCATATCTGGGGAAACCTCTGTATGGCAAGATTTAAACAACAGCATGTCCTCAGGCACTGGAACTGAGTCTATCACCTGGTTGAAGGATAATTTCAGGAGTAATCCATGATTGATTTGAGGACTATTTGTAGCTATTCCTAGACCCTCTCAAATACCCCCTCCCCACACACACAAAAAACAACAAGAAAAACAAACCACTTCTCTGTCTATAGTTGACAGTTCTACACTATACAATGTTCAATTTACATGTTCTTAAACTGTATTCAGTTGTTTAATTCATTCATAATTTTCACCAAAACCATTAATTTTTCATAAAAATTATTATCTGTATTGCAACTGTTCATTCACAACCAGAACTTGAGGACCACCAGTGCTACCTCATTCATTCAATGCATTGGGGGAAACAAACCTAAAATTCCCCACATTTAAAACCTGAATCCACTACTTGAACCAGTTTTGAACTGCAGAGTCCATATGTTCTTTATAAGCATATCTTTAATTCTGCCGATAACATGAAGCTTATGAATTTATTTATATTTCCTTAAATTGTCAATATCACAATATGTGCGTGTCTGTTTGTGGATTGAAGAGAAAGAAAAGAGGGGAGTTGAAATTTCCTGCTAATGTAACCCTTAATTTTCATTTCTTTGCCTATTTTTTCTGATTATTTTATCAAACACTCTACCAAACAGTGGGATGAATACATACTCTACATGAACACTTACTACCGACAGTGACTAGACAGGTCATACATAGTATAGATGCTTGACTTGATCAAAAATAGATTTTTCCAATTCCTGCCTGTATTCAAGACAGGCATTATACTTCTTTCATTCATTAAGATTGTCATGATAGTTGTTAGTGTAGCTATTTCCCTAACTGCACTCACCACTCCTTGTGGTGAGTTTCGTTGGAAAGGGGGGTGGTGGGGCATTGGTGGTGTGAATGTTGCACTGGTAAAGGGAGGTGTTCTGTTTATGACCGAAACCCATCTACAATCATGATTGTGGTAATGGTGCTTAAATATTTTATAAAAAATATATTTTCCATAAAATAAGGATTGACCTTAGTCCTGATACATTGAGAATCAATTTAAAATTGTAAATAGGAATTCAAGTTACTTCTCTTTAAATTTATTATTCAGGTCCAGAAAATTATTAAAGTGTCAAAGCTATTTGATCCTTAGCATCACATATGTCCCCCAAACATTACCAGAAATAAAATCTGAGCAAAGAACTAGGAGTAACTTAAACACTACAAAATATAGCCCAACTAAAACAGAACAAAAATCTATCATTGAATGGCTTAAAGGGACATAGAAAAACGAAAGGAAATACATGTGCCATATTACTGTCTAATCACATTAAATAAAGTTTTCTTATATAACTTAAATAATTTGGGTTGTTTACATACCATATGTAATTGGATTAATGAAAAAAATTGTTAGATTCAAAGTAAAAACTACCACTACCAAATAATTTACTTACAGATTACAAATTTTAATGGTATTCACGCCATAATGAATAATTAGCATATTCTTTTTTAAGTACAAGACACTATTTGAATGTTTTAGAAACAGTAAGAAATAAACTAATAAAGATTATTTTCTCATAGAGAATTTTTAAATCCCCCAAAGACTAAAATAATGCTGCAAAAGAGATCAAGGGTAATGGGCAACATCAGGTAAAGAAAGATAATTAGACAGTTTTGGTACAGTTTGTAAATTTTATCCATCGTGTGGCTAATATTCAGTACTATATACAGAACATAGTACTATATATAACATACTGAAACCTAAAAAATATTAATGCCAGAATACTTTAATATGAATATAATCTTTTTTCTTAAGAGAATCAAGTTTGAGAACAGCAAATTTGTCATTGAATAAGAGAAAAAAGTATTCATTGTATTATTTATTCTCAAATGTGTTTTAGTTCATAGAATTTATTTATTTTCATGAGAATTCATTAGTTGACCAATAAAGAGAAAAGTATAGTTTAAGTAACATTATACAACTTTGACCTTTTGATGTTTGATATTTTGATTGGCTGGATTGAAATGCCTTATCATGTTCACACAAGTAAGGGCAAGACTGTAAACTATGAACTTGACTAGTCAACCAATCAAATTATAATGTTGGAAAGGTCAAAGCAATACAATATGCTACTATAATTTACATAACATATGTGTAGCATTAGAAGTCAATATTTCATCCTTCAAATAAAGATTGAACAAAGAACAACAACATAAGAATGCTGAACAAAAATCCATTCTCCTGACAATAGAAAAAGAAATGGAAAACTTCCTTGAGATTACCAAGAAAAAATATATTTATTAAATGAATTGAGTTCATGGGAGATGCTGAGAAAGTCAGGGAAGCAAAGAACAAAAATCAGCATAAAGTCAAAAAATTCTGAGTTAGAAAATTTGTTATTAACTTGTTACAAGACTTTAAAAGATTCTTTTATTTATTGATACTTATTTTCTTATCTTGTGAAAAAACTGATATATTTACAGTTATTGATTCAATAGTACTATGTTATAGAATTGTTTTAGCAAGGAAACCCAAAGACAAAAACAAAGTTATACATGTCTTCATAAAATTTGTGCAATTACATTCACATCTTTATTAATAAACAATACATAGAAAGGAAAATACATTGATATAACTATATACTTAAAAATCCAAGCACAATATAGAGTATCAGGGACTGGAGTGGTAGCACAAGCTGTAAGGCATCAGCTTTTCAAGTACTAGCCTAGGATGGACCAGTCAGTGTCCCATATGGTCCCCCAAGCCAGAAGCAATTTCTGAGTGCATAGCCAGGAGTAACCCATGAGCGTCAATGGGTGTGCCCCCAATATATATATATGTATATATATATATGTATGTATACATACATACATATGTATATATAATATATAGTATCAATAAATAGAGAAATTCTGTTTAGAAAAAGACAGTATGTCTAAATATACTTCGCCAAAGAAAAAATAGATGTTTAATAGACACATGAAAATATGTTCATCACATATTATTACTATGGAAATATAAATCAAAACAATGAACTCAAACTAGGTATTTCTGAGAATATTTATTACCAGAAGAAAGTACAGTTGAAAAAGACTTAGAGGGAAAGAACAACTGGTATAATGTTCATTGGCAACCAAAATTGTTAAAGTTATATGATATTATAGTTATATTATAATTATAGATGTTAAAGTTACATGATATTATGATAGCAAGTAGTAAGGAGATTCCTAAAAACAGAAGAATTTTTGAATTATTTTTTCTTACATTAAAAGTGTATGGTTAAAAAGTTGATTATGGGGGCCAGAACAGTGACACAAGCAGTAAAGCGACTTGCTCGTGCTAGCCTAGGACGGAGATTCGTTGGCGTGCCAAATGGTCCCCCAAATCAGGAGCTATTTCTGAGCCCATAGCCAGGAGTAATAACCCCTGAGCATCACCGGGTGTGGCCCAAAAACCAAAAGGAAAATAAAAAATAAAAAATAGGGGACTGAGAAGTAGCATGGAAGTAAGGTGCTTGCCTTGCATGCAGAAGGTCAATGGTTCGAATTCCAGCATCCCATATGGTCCCCAGAGGCTGCCAGGAGCGATTTCTGAGTATAGAGCCAGGAGTAACCCTGGAGTGCTGCCTGGTGTGACCCAAAAACAATCAAAAATAAAATAAAATAAAATAAAAAGTTAATTATGATTGAGTTTTAGTCTTACAATGTATATCTCCCTTCACCTATGCATATTTCCTACCATATTGTCCACAATTTAATTCTCTCTTACTGTCTCTATCTATCATCTATCTATCATCTATCTATCTCAATCTATCTAACTCAATCTATATATCTATCTATATTTACCCCACTTATTTTTTCCTTTTAGACACTATGATTTATACTATTGTTGATGAAGGGGTTCCATACCTATCATTTTATATCTTCTCAGCAACAAGCTCTTGTCCAGCAAGATCATTTTCAACTATCATTGTCTTAGTGATCCCTTCTCTACCCTATTGGTCTGTTCCACTATTTGTTGCAAGCTTCTTACCATAGACTAGGTGACCTGGCTCTCATTTCTTTTGTCTCTAGATATTATTACTACACCATCTGTATTGTTTTATGATACTTATATTCTATTTTATTTAGTTTTTAACAATAGTTTTTTTAACAATTTAACAACACATATATTATTTCCTTTTATTAATTTATTTAATCACTTTATTACAAAAAGGTTCATGATAGAGTTTCTGTCATTGAATGTATATCACCAAACACCAGTGCACTTTTTCTGCCCCAGTTCCCTTGGCCCACCCTTTCGTTTCTGTCTCTGGGTAGGCATTTTACTTCTCTCTTTCTTTCTGTTTCTCTTTCTGTATCTCTCTCTCTGTATCTCTGTCTTTCTCTGTCTCACTCTGTCTTTCTGTCTCTGGCTTTCTATTGTTCTTTCTCTTCCTTCCTTCCTTCCTTCTTTCTTCCTTCTTTCATCTTTCTTTTTTCCTTTTTCTTTCTTTCCTTCCTTCTTTCATTTTTTCTTCTTTCTTATCTCTTTCTTTTCCTTCTTTCTTTCTTTCTTTTTTCTTTCTGTCTTTCTTTCTCTTTCTTTCTTTCTTCTTTCTTTTTTCTTGCATTCTTTTTCTTTATTTGATACTGTGGTTTGCACTTTTTTTTTTGGTTTTGGGTTTTGGGCCACACCCAGGGTGACTTTCAGGGGTTATTCCTGGCTATGTGCTGAGAAATGGCTCCTGGCTTTGGGACCATATGGGATGCTGGGACTCAATCCTAGATCCATCCTGGTTCAGCTGAGTGCAAGGCAAATACCCTACTGCTATGTTATCACTCAGGCCCCTGGTTTGCACTATCTTAATGAAGGGGTACCATGCATGTCAGTTTATTTCATCAAGTTTTTCACACCCAGTTCTTGTCCAGAATGATCAATTTCAACTACCATTGTCATAGTGGACCCTTCACTACCTTATCTGTACTCACCAATCTTTGTGACGAGCTTCTCACTATGGGTGAGTCCTCCTGGCATTCATCTTTGTTGTCACTGGATATTATCATACTATCCTGCAGATGAGTGATGTTATTCAATGTCTATCCCTCACCCTCTGACATATTTCCTCAGCATAAAATCCACTATATCCATTTTTCCTAACAGTTGCATGATATTCTGTTGTGCACAGGTACAATAGTTTCTTTAGCCATTCATCTATTCTCAGGCACTTGGGTTGTTTCCAGATTTGGGCTATTGTAAGTAATGATGAGATTAAGACAGGAGTTCAAGGGCTGTTTTTGTATTGTGCTTTTGTTTTCCTAGCGTATGTCTCTGGAGTAGTATTGTTGGATTATATTGGTGCTCAATTTCTAGTTTTCCGAGGTATATCCATATTTTTTTTTCTAAGAAGGTTGAACTAGTCATTATTCCCACAAGCAGTGAACAAAAGTTTCTTTCCTCTCACATCTGTGCCAGCACTAGTTGTTTTAGTTTTAGTTTTCTGATATGTGTCAGACTCTGTGGTGTGAAAAACATATCTCACTGTTATTTTTATTTGCATATTCCTGATGATTATTACCATGAAGTGTTTTTCATCGGCCTTTTGAAAATCTTAAAAACAGAATATGTTTTTAAAGTTTAATATTATCTAGTTTTACCATTTTTGTGTATTTATTTAATAAATATTAATTTGAAGATATTTATATGCCTCCATATTTTTGCATTATTATTTACAGAAGTAACAAGGATTGGCTAAATTATTCATAAATAGTCTACTGAATAAAAAGGGTATGCTATAAACAGACAGTGAAACACTATCCAACTATAAAAATTGCGTTTTCCTCCCTGTATAAAAAATGCATCTACATGGTAGACAAGTCAGTTAATGTAGTAAGTCAGACAGAGGGGATGGAGAGAGATATCATGGAGATAGGGCATTTGTCTTGTATGCAGAAGAATGGTAGTTCGAATCTCGCATCCCACCTCGTTCCTCGAGCCTACCAGGAGTGATTTCTGAGCCAGTAGAGCCAGTAGTAACCCTTGAGTGATGCCAGGTGTGACCCAAAAACCAAAATAATAAATAAAGTAAGTCAGGTTACTGCAAATATCATATGATTTCAATTATGTTATATGTAGAGAATACTACCATATTGGCCATGGTAAATATAGTATATTTAGACTATACAATTATTTTCTGACCACCAGAATGGGAATGAAGTAATTCTAAATAAAGTTAAAAAAATGAGTTCATTGTATAGTGAAGAATAAATCTGAAACTATCAGTGAATTTAAAACAGTGTACATATAAACTGAATTTTGATGACACATAGTAGAAACTTATGATATAATGCCATGTTAATTCAACAAAGTAAGTAAAGAAATTGAAAAGAAGAGTAAAATATATGATACTTCAATGAATAGAAAGTTATCTCTGTCTTCAAAATATAAATCTTGTGACACTTAAGGCAAGTAAATAGACAGTAACTTATAGTAGTTTAGCTAGTAATAGAACTAAACTAATAGACTTGCAAGTGGTCTGACATGGGTTTTGTTTGACTATACTTTTGTAAAAATATCTATATTTATAAATAATTGGAGGGAAATTTATTGATATGATTCCCATAAACCTTAATATTGTGGTTCTTTAAATTTTAGGTCAGAGAAACAGTTCAGGAAACAACAACGAGACAATTCATGTTCTACATACTATTGCTAAAAATTACATGATTCATAGTAAAAGCACTTAGCCAGGAGTAACCCCTGAGCATTAAACGGGTATGGCCCGAAAAACCAAACAAACAAACAAACAAAAAAATTGAGATGTTATATAATTTATTAATAATTCTCACCTCTGCCCTGCAATTGATATTCATCTCTTAGAACTCAGTAGAAATGGAGGTTTTTACAGTACTAATTATGGTCCCTGTCTATAGTTATTTATTCATAAATGTGCATTGAATGCAAAGTCTATGAAAAACATGGTGACTACTCTGCTCTCAAATATAGATATTGCAGTAAACATCTTCTGCATGAGTTTGAAATAACCAGTACATTCCCCCATCTCAACTTTGCATGCATTTTGGCCATTGAAAAAGAGAGTAAGTCCTGAAACTTCTGGGCAATCATGTGGAGAGGAAGCATCTGCCCGCCCACTGTACACTGTAGGCAACAGTCCGGCACAGCAGGTTTTTGTCTTCCTACTACCTTAGAGGCTTCTTACACTTTCTGCCATTCACATTACTTTATGCCATTCCCCTCCTCTCTTTCTCCCTATCTCCATTTAATTTTGAGAAAGTTACAAATGCAGTTATTGTTCAAAATAAATTCTCTAATACGGATAATCCATGCGAACCGTGAGGTATAACTCATGGTTCCAAAATTTACTGCAAAGGACTACTAGCATTGAAAGAGCTAACAAACCAGCTTAATACCTTAATTTAAGTTTACCATTTAAAAAATATATGTCCTGAAGCAGAAGCCATAGCACAAGTGGATAGAACGTTTTACTTACAAGCAGCCAAACTGGGGCAGACCAGAGTTCAATTCCCCGTTATCACCTATAGTCCCCCAAGCATGCCACAAGTGATTTCTGAGGGCAGAGCCAGGACCAAACCTTAAGCTCTGCCTGGTATGACCCAAAACCTATAATAAATATATATTTATAGTATATATTCTTATTTATAAAACTTCTGTTGTATGAATCTTTAACGTTATCTTAAGTATTACAATCTAAACTATTTTAGCCATCCTATGGTAGATGGCTTACAATTTCTTCAATATTCTGCCTTGATATCATGGGAATTCAAATGAAATAAAACATTTAAGTTTAAATGTAAATTAAAAGCTATGTTTAATAATTACAATTAAAAAGCTATCCCACAGATATATACTACCTCCTTTGTTCTCTTGATAATTTTCACCCTCAAGCAGCATCTTCTTTGGTTAATAACTGATTTAATATGTGCAAAGCGATAACACAGTGGTAGGGCATTTGCCTTGCATGTGGCCAATCCAGGATGGACCTGGGTTCCATTCCCAGCATTCCATATAGTTCCCCAAGCCAGGAGTTATTTCTGAGCACAAAACCAAGAGTAACCCTTGAGCATCACAAAGTGTGACCCCAAAAACAAAAAAAAAAGTGTATCCTCCATATAAAATTATATTCATGATTTCAGGAAATTTGCATATTTCTTCATATATCCCTCATACTAAGCACAGTGTTTGTTTTTAAGAGGAATAAATCAAATTTAAATATTATCCTCCAATACTTATTGGAAAGCTTATGTCAGGAAACTGAATTGGATGCATGTTTCCTCTCATTTTATTCAAATTTTATTGTATGAATAAACTTAACCTTTTGAAACAATATAGGGCAAATTTTAAGGAAAAATAAGGAAAATATTATTTCTAAAACATACATCAAAATAAAATATGCTAAAATTATTTTCTAATTCACAATATTTTAAGACATAAGAAAATTATAAAGTAATTTTTATGTGAAAATGACAGAATTTTCATACAGAGTAGGAATACAGATTTGTATATATTCTGAAATAATAACAATAATAAGTATTATTTTATTTTAACATTCTATGTGCAGATATAATTCTGTTTTTCATGGGGACATTTGCAGTGCTGAGGATTAGACAGATCACTGCAGATAAGGAAAATGTCATTACTAGCTGTACTATCTCTGTGACCCACAAAATTTTATTATCAATACTATATTTTTGCCCCTATTTATATGAATATCTAATGTATTTTTTTCCATCTAAGCCTGGAGGTTTTATGTAGATAGTGTACAGAAAAGTGTAAATATAAAACCAAAGATTATATATCTTCATTATAAATCTTCTGATCATATGTCTAGTTATAATTCATTTAAAAATAATTAAAGACAGATACTCAGAATAAATAGACCTTACATTACAGATACTTCATTGTATGTCAATATATTTTTGTCAAATTTAGTTTGAGTTTCTCATGAATATTTGATAGAATATAACTATTTCACAATCTACCCTCTGTTAATCATTAAGCTTACATTTTAAAATAATTTCTAGATTAACTTCCTTTTGCCTAGCCTCATGCTAACACCTAAAGATTGGAAGATTAATGAATAATGGGTGTTACAGGGAGATACTACAGAGCTAGGCTTGATTTCTTACACCAAGGTGCCTCCTAGGCATCAGTGGGCATAGCCCTGGTGATCCTTGACATTTTTGAAACAGATATGCTAAGTCTTTGGGCTTTAGCATTAAATCAATGTCTGTAATGGCTAGTAGGGCCTATACCAGCCTCCAAGATATCTGTACATTAGTTAGGAGGTACCCAAAATAAAACAAGATAAGCCAACAATGAGCATGTTTTGCTCTAATATTTATTTAAAGTCCTTTATTAAGTCATTCTTTGGTTCATTTATCCACTCACATATTAAACATAAATATTTAACAATATGGTTGCAAATTACCATATAGCTAGCAAAATAAATAAATCCTAAAATTACAGATGCCTAAGAAGCTCCCATTTTCCAGCAGTTCTTAATTTAATTTAAAAGTTAAAATCATCACATAAAATGCTGCATCAAAGACCAATCTGATAACAAGTTTCCTTCTTGTTTAAACTAACCATGAGAAAATATAGGAAAAAAATCGTTTGTTTTTAAGGGATTTGAAAAAAGAGATCATGGAAAAATTAAGCATTTGCAGTGCTTTAAGGAACCAGAGGGTTTTTTGGCACTAAACAAATAAACATATAAGACTTAGAGAAAGACAAATATAGAAAGGAAACAAGAGATCTCAGGAAGAGAACAAGGAATACAATTTAACTGTTAAACAGGAATTTAGTACAGAACATCCAAAGGTATACTTGGAGAGATTTGAATTAGGTCTAGAAGTCTAGGGTATAGCAGAGGTGGTCAATCATCTATTTGTATGTGTAAAGCCCCTTGTTTGATCATTAGCACTTCATGCAGATTCTTTCCATAGGCAGAATCACGAGTCACAACAACTAAAAGATCTTTAATTAAGTCAAGTCACATTTTCATTGGTTGTTCCAGTGTATCTTCTCAGAATCCCATGTGGTTTTTACTCGTAAAGACAATATTTTCGTGTTTTAAGTAGAATCAGTTTCAAGTCTGCCAAGTATTACAATCAGTTTATTAGTTGATAGATTTATGCTTTTAAACATATATTTTATTTTCAGAGAGACATTTTGTTCACAAATGATTCTCAGTTTGAAACATACATTTACTACAATGATCAGTAGTAAAAATATTTTTAGAGTTGTTTATGAGAAGTTAGACAAAGAGAAAATAAACTATCAAAGTCTCAGTTTCTTCAAGATAATATTCTTCTTCAAAATTTGAAAATTAAATTTAGAATGTATAAAGCATAATTAAATCCAACTTTTTAATTTTCTGGTGTTTTGATAATTGAAGAAATCTAAGTTCCTACTAATAACTTATATTTTTTCAAATTCAGGACTATAACTATACACAGTATTTTTCGTTCCTAACTAACTTGTAATTGTGTAATTGATAATTGTGTATATAAGGATTGAATTTCTTCAAAACCAAATTTGAATAAATGGATAGTCTGTAGTCTAGTCAAGGACTGAATGTGTGCCCCTACACACATCATTAATTGAAAATTTTCCCCTAAAATGGTGCTACTTGTATGTTGCATCTTTAGGAGGCAATTAGATGAGTTAAACATAATAAAATAGAGGCTCTTAGTTGAAGAAAGAGATATACAGAGAAATGTATAGAAATGTTCACATGATCATTCTTCAGGTGATTGTCTACAGAACAGAGATTCGATAGTGCCTTAATCTTGGTCTTCTTAGCTTCAAAACCCATGAAATATGCATTACCTTTATTTCTCCCAATGTAGTCTACATAATTTTACTTATAACTGAGGGCTAAGCAATAAAATAATAAAATATTATAGGAGATATGAATAATTGGTAAATTGCATGTGATTAATATTTGCCTAAATATTAAGTAGTGAGTACTCTGTGATCTAAAATTAGATAAAATAATTAACTTTAACATTTTAGAAATAATAACACATCAAAGCTGAAGAATATCCAATGCAGTTTATCATATCCCTGGATCTTAGGAATGTCAATATCTTAAAACCAGAAACTGATAGCTCCTTTTTACCTCATTCAGTTATTTGAAATGACAATTTTAAATTTTCAGTTACAAGTTTTAAACTGTTTTGGTGGTAACCCCGTATAGAGCAGCTTTCAATTGAGATATTTATGCCAATTGTCCAATTTTACTCTACTGCTTTGATTTGAATGCATTCCTTTGTGTTTGGTCTGTCACAGAGATTCCGAACAACTACTGAGCATCCTTCTCATAAATGTTTCATATACTTGACGACAGTATTTATTCCTTAGTTTCTGCATGCTGGAGCTTATTCAATATATTTTTGGTTGATGTGCAGGAAAAAGAGATGGCACTTATGTTTCAGTCTCCACATTGCTGCCAACTCTCTCTAGAACACAAATTGGTAATGTCAGACCCTGCTTAAAATCCTCTAGTGATTTCCCACTGTCTCAATGCTAAACCTAATCTCTGTAATGTAGGCCAAAATATACCTCAGTTTTTTTTGCTATTGCTGCAGTTTCCTGAATTTTTAATAATGCAATGACTTTGTTCATCAAACCATAAATATTTACATAATTTTAGCCATGATACTTAAATAATTTTGCCCATTCCAAACTATATTTAGCATAGTGCAATTTTTATTACTCAGGGATAAATGTATATACTATTTCTAAACTGATGTTTCTATAAACCTTGCTCAGCAATTAATCCTATTGATATTAATTCTACATTATGTAAAATCTATTTATTCTTCATTATGCTCATTGCTACCACTATAGTACAAACTTTCAACACTATTCATTTTTGCAAATATTTTTTAATTTGTCTTCCCATGATCACTCCATAATTTGAGTTTGATGCTCCCTATTATTATTATTATTTTAATTTGTCCCCATCGCACTTATCAGAGTCCAATCAGCTAATAAAGTTTTACTTAGAGTTGCATGCCTTCATTGTCTGTTAATTCTAGAAAGAATATTTATAAACAATTATAACTCTATTTTTCTAATTATCATAATTCTACTAACTATATGAGTATTTATAATAATGTCCTTGAATATTTAAATACAAAATATACAAAATTCATTATAGTATTTAGTTAATAAGAAATAATCCTTTTACAAACATTACTCACTTATGATTACTTGATTTTTTTCTCATAAATTATTCAAATAACAACACTCCAAAAAGTCTTAGAATTCATATGTTTTATAAAGTGTATAGTTTACTTCTTTTTTGATAGCTGACTAAGGTTTAGGCTCACAAAATGTATAAATAGAATCTATTAATAATCAAAAGAAGACAATCAAAAATAAAATATGGTGATTAAAATGTCTTTCCCTTTTATATATTTCCACTTTAGATTCTATAGTCTTTTGTTATAATATTCTTTTATGAGAATAAAAATGCTTTAATTTACTCCTTTTAAATGATAAGTTTTATCTTCTGCTCTTTTATCTTCTGCTCTTTTATCTTCTGCTCTTTCAAAAATAATTTACAGGGGCCCGGGAGATAGCATGGAGGTAAGGCGTTTGCCTTTCATGCAAAAGGTCATCAGTTCGAATCCCGGTGCCCCATATGGTCCCCCGTGCCTGCCAGGAGCAATTTCTGAGCATGGAGCCAGGAGTAACCCCTGAGCACTGCCGGGTGTGACCCAAAAACCAAAAAAAAAAAAAAAATAGTTTACAAAGATACCTATATATTAAATTGAATTTCTGTTATAAACTTATATAAAAATAATCCTCGTAGATCAGATAATGATTATTCTTAATAACAAATTAAAAAATTAGCTTCTGTTTCAATATAAAGATGTTTTAAAAATCTTAAAAAAAATGCCTTCTAAAATCCAGATTTACTTGCTTTGGTAAAGATTTTTTGTATCAAAATGGGAGTGATGTCACTTATGTTCCTAATAATTCTATTTAATATGTAAAAATCTTAAATGGCTATAGGAAATTTCACATACTGGGTGGGGGGAGGACAGTGGCAGATATTGAACATAGATCCTCACACACTCAAGGCGTACTCTGCTGTTGAATTATAGGCCTATTTCTTTGCTTCATGTTAATTTTGCTTTATATTGTGACAGCAACCAAGGGTGTTCAGGGATCACTTTTGGCTGGATATTGAACCATAAGGTTCTTTGGGAACTGAGCCTGGGTCAGCCTTGGACAAGGCAATTGCAGTATTACTGCCATCTCTCCAGCAATCTTGACTCATATTTTATGCAGAAATCTTAAACCAAAGAACAGAAGAATTTTCCTGTGAGTTATTTAAAAATGACTTCTTGCAATTATGACCTTCAATTTACAAATAAATTATTCTCCAAACAATTCAACCTATCCAGAATTACAATACTTTATATTTATACCTTTATATGGAGGTAAGATGCTCTAAACCCAGAACCAAATTTCTAGTGATATCCAATCATCAAAAAAAAAAAAAAAAAAAAAAGCATCTTTGAAGAAATCATTCAAAGGACTGAAGTACATGCTTCAAATATGTAAGATCTCAAATTATATCCTAGAACTGCAGGTCTTTCACCAGCATTGGCTGTATAGTTCTGCTGATTTCTATGACTGCAGGCCCAAAAAGTAGCAGAAATGCTTCCATGACCTAAGCATTGTCAGTTCCAGACAATTATTTGAAATGAGGGCTAAAGACAAATGTAGGGCTTAGAGAAATACAGCATGTAGGGTGATTGCCTTGCACTTCACATAGCCACCTGAATCCACCAGGAGTGATGCTGAATCAAAAGTAAGCCCTGAACATCAAAAACTGAAGGAACACAATAAACAACCAAGCAAATGAAAATAAATGCAAATGGGAGGCTCTATTGACTTAAAACAGTATTTCCCATGAACTACACATCAAGTAGTTCTTAGTGAAATCTGAATGTCAGCATGTAGATTCCTTAATGGGAATTGGATGGCAAGGTATGTATGGAGTTATACACTTATATTTGAAATGTGGTGGATATTATATATATGTATATATATATATATATATATATTTGATACTTATATTTCAAATGTGCTGCTGAGGGAAACATAGATGGTGCCAAAGATTGATATAAGGTGCAAGACAAATACCTTAGCTCTGATATTTAACCAGGTCTTTTCATTCCCAATTTTTTTTTTTTTTTTGGACTTGATTTTTCTACTGTATTTGATCCTCACTGGTATTTTGTTTCAAAGTGATTGGAATCACTTAGCAAAAGTACCTATTATATTTAATTATCAATTTGAAATGTTAACTTTTTTTTTTTT
>PVKC010011827.1:0-24291 GCA_004027635.1 Crocidura indochinensis | reverse complement strand
TTTTTCATTTTGACTCTTTTTGCAGTCTATTTTCTGCTGTTTTGGGGGGTATATTTTAGAACATTGAAACATTGACAATTATCCTTATCATTCATATTCACTAGACCTGCCCAAATAATCTAACAAGTAAAAACAGATTTCTTAAGCATCTTTGCTACATTAAAGAAAAATGAGACACACAAAATGAGATACAAAACTAAAACAGAAGCAATTTTTTATAGATGGAAAGTCATTAATATCAGTTAGAACTTAAGTTTTCATTTTCTTTCTAGTTCCTAGTAAACTCAAACTCTTATTTTGAATTGTTTCCTTACCTCCCAAAGTTGAAAACTGAGTCACATTTTACAAGAGTGTTAAAAGGATCACATTGAGGTAATGTATGTGAAAATCACAGGGCAGTACAGTACCAGTTATTCTAAATGTTAGTTTCTGTCTTCAAAAAGCTACAATCTAGAGGGAGAGATGAGATCTATAAATAACTGTAGTACAAGACACAGTCCAGATAAGAAGGTGCTAGAGTTCAAAGATGAATGCACATTTATAGGGGTCAAAGAAGACTCCTTGGAGCATTTTCACTAGTTCTTAAGAGAGGAAGAAGATTTAGATATGTAGCAACATCAACCCTCAGATTGACACTCATGTTTTCTGGCTGATGATCCATCTAGATTGCCTTTTTTGCCTGATCTTGTGCATTATCCACTGCGTGGGTTCCCTGGTTGTCTTTTCACTGACTCCTGACTGTACTTGTATCATCAAGGTTTAAACTTCTTTCCTGAAAGAACACTCAGTGTTAATGGTTTCACACTTCTGAAAGTTATATGTAACTCAAATAGACTCATGTTATTTGTCTAGAAAAGGTAAATTTTATTTCCTTTAGCTGAAATCAGTTTTTTAAGATCCTGTATGGCAGGACTCAGGGATTAATCCTGGCTTTATTCAGAGGGACGTGGCTCAGGGAATCAGTTGATGTCCTGGGATTTGAACTTGGATTGGCCTCCTTCAAGGAAGCACTCTTCTCACTGTATTATTGCTCAGGGCATTTCTTTTTTTTTTTTTTCCCATAACCCAGAGAAACTTCCAATAGTGAGATGGGACAAATTAGAGCAATTTCATATGACTAGTTCGCAGATATGTAGGCCAGGTTTGGAGGAAGGTCTTGATGAAATTATCCGTGGGTCATAAAATCAAGATTTTCTTTTGAAGGAAAAAACATCAGAACTGTGTTTCTTTTAGATGTGATGCTGGAAATTCTGACTCTTAACGTTGTCCACACGGCTGGTTCCATCTGTGTAACTCTGCTTCCTTGTCCCTCTAGTAGCAGTATGCCCTCCGTTGGCCTTGGCAGCTCAGTGAAAATATGATTTAGAAAATCAACTTATTTTGCACAGGCTACTGAGCAACTGTTTTCAGGCACTGCTTTCTAGTGATTTATATCTTGAACGAGAGTCTAAAAGCTCCAAATGTGGCTTTTTCTCCTTGTTTACCAACAAAGTTAGATAAATTATATCAAATTCAACTAATGATATATTAATTGCCATTTTGCTGTTAAAGTGATATATATTCTCTGAATCCAAGGTTTGACTATATCAACTAATGTTAATTTTAATTTTAAGGCTTACTGAAAATATATAGTGGTTTTTATCTGTATGTGTATATATAATATATTTTATATATAATATATTCAAATATATATAAGTCTGTGTTTGTAGGCTTTAATTTGCTATTACTATAGCTATGTTACTATTATGTTGAGCCTTACATTACTATTAAGTTTTCTTTTAATCTCAATTGAAACAAAATTACTGTCCTTTAAGAGCAGTTTTCATGTATTGACCCTAATGTAAGTGGATTTGAATAGAATAAGGCATTAAAATATTTTTTGTTTTGTTTTGTTTGGTATGGCTTGTGGCTCTGCCTAAAATAGAAGTGATAATTTTATTGATTCTGGAGTAGCAGCTAATCAATCAGCTAAGATCTTGGGATTAAGAGACTTTAATTATTATTAGTAGCTTTTAAAGAGATAGGAGGACACGGTTTTACTTTGGGGAAGCTTCAGATAAATGGTTGTGTAATCCTCATTTATGGTAAAACATACCAGGGGACTATAAATTTTGGCTGTGATCAAACAATTGCATACTGACATAACTATGCTCTCCAGTCTTGGTTGGGGATCCTCCAATCTGGTTTCACTACTGATCTTGGTGTTAGGATTCAGAAAAGCAGTATCAACTCAGTTAAGAAACAGTATGTTTTTTCCTTGATTTTTCATTTTGAAGTTACAAATAGAAGTTTGAAAGGAGAAAGGAGTTCTAGTCTTTTTCCTTCTACCAGGGTTGGGACATCTGATATTAGTGATGTAACAAGTATAGGGTTTGCTGGTGAAGTGAATCTGGGTTATTCTCAAGAGCTGGTTGAAGGTTTGCCTTCGACTTCTTGTCCAGGGAATAAGACTCAAATTTAATACAAAACTGGGACTCTGAGACATTTCAGAACCCACTCAAGGTGCCATTTGTAAGAGAAGGGAATGGGGAACTTGAGATAAGACAGCATTTACTGACAAGAATTTACTAGTCATTACAGCTGGTTTTAACATGGTGGGGTAGAAGGAGTTAGGTGGGGGATTTTAAAAGACCTGAAATGACTTTCTTCATTTCCTTATCAATCACAGTCTCCTTCAGATGTTTTAGTTTTTTTTTTTAATTTTTTGGGGGGTATTCTTGAGCTATATGAATTGGGATAGTACTGAGAGATTTTCATAAATAAGGTCAAACTCTTCCAAAGTTGGAGAACATTTTGAGGTGGGGGAAAGGGTAAATTTTACATTTTCAGTAAGCTTCTAGGAATTTTTGATACCATTATCTCTTGTAATATACTTTCAGTGGGTAGGGGCATTTCTAGGTTTGAAAACTGCCAAATTGGTCTTTGCTTCTTTAAGTTAAATGGTGAGTTGGTTAAAGAGTATTTTTCACTAGGACAGTATGGAACTTGGTGCTGAGTAAAATGTTATGCAAATGATCACTGATGAATCACAGTAAGATCTCCAAATGAATTTTGAAAACCTTAAACTTTTACCATTGTGCTTTTAGATGTGCAGCTTTATTAACATGAACCAGTTTCAAACTTTAGATCTTTAATCTATACTTTGACTTGAGGCAAATATACAGGAATTTTGTGAAGTAGATGCAGCAAAAATTCTCTTTGATATTGGTTATTCTAGGTCTCTAGTCAAGATTTTCAGTTGTCTTTTACTTTCTTAATCAGAT
Organism: Crocidura indochinensis; assembly: GCA_004027635.1. Lineage (NCBI taxonomy): Eukaryota > Metazoa > Chordata > Mammalia > Eulipotyphla > Soricidae > Crocidura > Crocidura indochinensis. The sequence goes on along the minus strand of PVKC010011827.1, from coordinate 21,028 downwards.
ATGTTCAAAGAGTCCCATTTTCTACACAGTATGGAGCCCAGAGTGAGTTAGTAGGAGGCCTCTAGCTGCAGTTTGGTGGGCTGAAGGAAATTATAGACTGTATTAGTTTCCTCAAAGGGTTCTTAACCACTTAATTGTTACTCAATGAAAAAATTTATTTTTGAAAGATTGAGTTAAATGGGTAAATTAGATTTTTAGTAATAGTACTTCTCAGAGCCTACAATGTACTAAGACATATAGTACATTTCTAAGAGTGAGTAGATTTCCTCATTTTTTTTATTTTATTTTTTAGTGAAGTAAAATAGAAAGAAATTATAAAAAGTTAAAGAGGAAAGAAAGAGAAGTATATGTTCTTAGAAAAGGCCATTGGCATCTCTAGATTGGCAACAGCACATATTTTAAAACATGTTTTTCGATCTACTACTTTTATTAATTTTTTTGTATGGAATATTTTTGAACATTTATTCCACAGAATAAAATTTGGTCAATATTGCTTATGGAAAGTAGAAAAAAAATTCTCTAACCTCTCTTGGATCTTTTCTTTTGAGAGTTCGGGAAAAGTTTAAAGATTAAAGTTTAAAACTTTAGGGTGTCAATACATACCAGATAAGGGGTTCTTATCTGAGATATACAAAGCACTGATTAAACTTTACAAAAAAAGACCCATCTAACCCTATCAAGAAATGTGGAGAAGAAATGAAGGGACATTTCCACAAAGAAGAAATATAGATGGCCAAAAGGCACATAAAAAAATGCTCCTTGTCATTTAGGGAGATACAAATCAAAACAACAATGAGATATCATATCAAACTTTAGCACACATCACAAAGATAAAACAAGAACAGACAATTTTGGAGAGGATCTGTGGAGAAAAAGATTCATTCACTGCTGCTGGGATTGCAAATGGATTCAGCCATTTTAGAAAACAATATGGGCATTCCTCTAAAAGCTAGAAATGGGGGACCGGCGAGGTGGCACTAGAGGTAAGGTGTCTGCCTTGCAAGTGCTAGCCAAGGAAGAACCACGGTTCAATCCCCCAGGAGTCCCATATGGTCCCTCCCAAGCCAGGGGCAATTTCTGAGTGCTTAGCCAGGATTAACCCCTGAGTATAAAATGGGTGTGGCCCGAAACCCCCCTCTCCCCCCAAAATGGAGCTTCCATATGATCCAGCAATACAATTCCTAAGGATATATGTACCTCAGAAGTAAAAAAAAAAATTGCCTTCTGCGTCGCATCCCTAGGTTTATCATAGCACTATTTACAATAGTTAGAATCTGGAAACAACCCAGGTGCCCTACAATAGATAGTGGCTAAAGAAACTCTGGTACGTCTACACAATAATACTATGCAGCTGTTAGAAATGAAGTCATGAAATTTGCTTATACATGGATGAACTTGGAGACTATTATGGTGAGTAAAATGAACCAGAGGGAAAGGGATATACATAGAATAATCTTACTCATTTGTGGGATATAGGAAAAAACAAGAGATAGTATGGTAATAATACCTAGCTACAGCAGAGACAAAGTTCAGGAGGTACAGTCCAGGGTAAAAAGCTTGCCACACTAAGTAGTGAGTGTAGCTATAGTAAAGAAGGGTTTACTAGGACTAGGAAAGTGATAATTGTAACTGAATGTTCTGGACAAGAACTTGGCACTGAAAGCGAAGAGAGAGTGAGAGAGAGAGGGGGGGGAGGGAGAGAGAGAAGAGAGAGACAGATAGACAAACAGAGAGACAGAGAGACAGAGAAGCAAATTGTCTGTCTTAGACCAAGGCAGGCCTGAATGGTGTGGGAGGGTAACTGGAGACATAGGTGATGGGAAGTATGCACTGGTGAAGGATGCTGTACATTTTACGAATGAAATCCAACAAAGAACCATTTTAACCACAGTGCTTAAGTAAAACAAAAAGTACTTTAGGGTGCATACAGATTTGCTTGATATCCTATTATTATGCAGAATTTGACTCATTTAGTTTCCATTAGGTACTGTTATCTTGCATTTTTAACAAGCTCCCAGGTGATATTGATGCTACTAGTCTTTGGAACAGCCTGTGTGCTAAGGGACATTTCCAGGTGAAAGTGCTAAAATGATTTCTGCTATTTGGAGCCTGGAGGTGAGCTTGGTCAAGAGATGCTTATGGGACTGGCTTGAAGTTGGAGTTAAGTGAGTCTAATTATTCAAACTTTATGAATCACTTTTATTGTTGTTTCTCCTTATCACCTTTTCTTGTCTATAAGGATTACACACAACCATAGTTTTAGAATAAAATATCAAAATCTGTTTATTTGACACTAGGTGTATGTATCAGAAGTATTCAATGGTCCTTTGAGAAGTCCTGATGGGAAGAGTTTGGCTGTTCTATAAAGAATAATATTTTTTAGCTTTCCTAAAAAAAAAAAGAACTTCTATCTATAGAACACAGAAAAGTAGAGCATTGACAGGGAGAAAATGGTTATTCTAAAGCCTTATAACAATTTTGTAAGCTTAATGTTCCTAATGTCATTCACTGCCTGCCCTCCTCATCTTGCTTCACTCTTTTCTTTTCCTTTTCTCATTTCCTTCTGCCAGAATATGGGTTAGTGTTGGAGAGAAAAATGATGGCTCCTCCTTAAAGTAATATTGCTCTACACTGGAATGTGAAACACTAAAATTTATGCATTCATTCATCTGCAAACAACCTCTTTAATGTTAAGTACATATCCAGCATGTTTAGTTGCTTAGGTAGACCTACTATCTACCTTTTGCTCACCTTCCTCTTGTACTCAACCAAATTTTCTATGTAGTTTGTTAGTCATTTATGTTTTTGTTTTATTTTTTTTCTTTAAGGCTGCAGTAACAAATATAATTAATCTCTTGGGCTAACAAAGTCATCTGCTCTTTGATAACTAAAGAGTCTGTAGAATACAAATCTTTGGGCTTTATGGGAAAGAGGACACCGTGTTTATTGCTTTCATAGGAGCTGAGCTGCTTATTTGACATCCTGGATAGAGAATTAGGTTGGGCTGATACAGCACTGTCAACAGATGGTCTTTGCACTTTGTGATTTGGTTTGCAGCCATTGTCAAATACTTAAATATTGGCTAAAACTATTATTAAAATGATTTGGTTCAAGTGCATTTTATTTCCTTTCGTGTTAAAACTGCTTTTCTAGACTGTGTACTCAGTGTAACTGGGTCAGGATTCCAATAAAATATCTGGATTGTGCTAAAAATAATTGCCATGTTATTCCTTTAAACCCTTTCTCAAAGCTTAAATTGATTACTCTTCAAATTCCTTGCTAATGAATTCTTACTAATAGAATGCCTATTTTAGTGAATTAGTTAAATTTTATTTGTAATTGGAAACTCCCATTTGCAAATAATTGATGGAATCATTAAGGTTCGTTTTTGTAGATTAAGCATATTTTCTGCAGTTTAATTACAAACAACTTTCTTTATTATTGCTTCAAATTTGTTTTTCTCTCATCTTGGGTCATAACAAAAATTTAAGTTAAATTAGTTGGAATAATAATTTTCTAGAATTGTATAATAAAGCATTAGCAATAGTAATGGTTAAGATTCTTACTTTATGTGTTACACTTGATTGCAGCAGGAGAGATTAAACATAATGTATAAAAATTCTAGTGTTAACAATTCTAATTATCTATTAATTTACTAAACTATAACTGAATTTTTAAGGAATGCCATAAAGTTATCCTAGACACTTTCACATATTCTTTTGAATATATTCTTTTTTTTTAAATATGGAACACTTCACTAATTTGCGTGTCATCCTTGCGCAGGGGCCATGCTAATCTTCTCTGTATCGTTCCAATTTTAGTATATGTGCTGCCGAAGCGAGCACTGAATATATTCTTCTGCTGTTTTGTTTATTATTCTCAGTCTTCTAGTAATTCCAAAGAGCTCTTTTTTCGACCTTATAATAGAAAGTCAGGATAGAGATTTGGATAAATATTCCATGTATGGGTCATATAGTCTTTTGGGCTATTAATTTATCTACCTCTTTATAAATTAAATGACCGACTAACTCTTGTCTTTTTTTGGGGGGGGGTCACACCTGGTGACGTTCAGGGGTTACTCCTGGCTATGCGCTCAGAAGTCGCTCCTGGCTTGGCGGACCATATGGGAAACCAGGGGATCGAACCGAGGTCCGTCCTAGGTAGCGCAGGCAAGGCAGGCACCTTATCTCCAGCGCCACCGTCCGGGCCCGACCGACTAACTCTTTTTTTTTTCTTTTCCTTTTTTGATTTTTTTCCTTTTTTATTTTTATTTAAACGTTTTGATTACATATATAATTGTGATTAGGTTTCGTTCATGTGAAGAACACCCCCTTCACCAGTGCAACATTCTCACTACCAATGTCTCAAGTCCCCCTCCCTCCCACCTCACCCACACCTGTACTCCAGACAGGCTTTCCAGTTCTCTCATTCATTCACGTGATTATGGTAGTTTTCTGTGTATTTATTTTTATAGCTGCACTCACCACTCTTTGTGGTGAGCTTCATGGGGTAAACTGGGAGTTCCAGCCTCCTCTCATTGACTCTGGTGATTGTTGCAATGATGATTTTTATTTTCTTTAAAACCCATAGATGAGTGAGACTATTCTGCATCTCTCTCTCTCCCTCTGACTTATTTCACTCAGCATGGTAGATTCCATGTACATCCATGTATAGGAAAACTTCATGGCTTCATCTTTCCTGACAGTTGCATAATATTCCATTGTCTATATGTACCACAGTTTCTTTAGCCATTCCTCTGTTGAAGGGCATCTTGGTTGTTTCCAGAGCCTGGCTATTGTGAATAGTGCTGCAACAAATATAGGTGTGAGGAAGGGGTTTTTGTATTGAATTTTTGTGTTCTTAGGGTATATCCCTAAGAGTGGAATAGCTGGGTCGAATGGGAGCTCAATTTCCAGATTTTGGAGGAACCTCCATATTGCTTTCCATAGAGGTTGGACTAGACATCATTCCCACCAGCAGTGGATAAGAGTTCCTTTCTCTCCACATCCCTGCCAGCACTGATTATTCTCATTCTTTGTGATGTGGGCCAATCTCTGTGGTGTGAGGTAGTATCTCATCATTGTTTTGATTTGCATCTCTCTGATGATTAGTGACGAGGAGCATTTTTTCATGTGCCTTTTGGCCATTTGTATTTCTTTTTTATCAAAGTGTCTGTTCATTTCTTCTCCCCATTTTTTGATGGGATTAGATGTTTTTTTCTTGTAAAGTTCTATCAGTGCCCTGTATATTTTGGATATTAGCCCCTTATCTGATGGGTGTTGGGTGAATAGTTTCTCCCACTCAGAGGGTGACTCTTGTATCCTGGGCACTATTTCTTTTGAGGTGCAGAAGCTTCTGAGTTTAATGTATTCCCATCTGTTGATCTCTGCTTCCACTAGTTTGGAAAGTGTAGTTTTCTCCTTGAAAATGCCTTTTGTCTCAATGTCATGGAGTGTTTTACCTATATGTTGTTCTATATACCTTATGGTATCAGGTCTGATATCGAGGTCTTTAATCCATTTGGATTTTACCTTCGTGCATGATGTTAACTGGGGGTCTATGTTCGCTCTTTTGCAAGTGACTAACCAGTTCTGCCAGCACCACTTGTTGAAGAGGTTTTCCCTGCTCCACTTAGGATTTCTTGCTCCTTTGTCAAAAATTAGGTACTTGTACTAGGTACTGGGGGACAACGTCTGAGAATTCAAGCCTATTCCACTGATCTGAAGGTCTGTCTTTATTCCAATACCATGCTGTTTTGATAACTATTGCTTTGTAGTAGAGTTTAAAGTTGGGAAAAGTAATGCCTCCCATTTTCCTTTTCCCTAGTAGTGCTTTAGCTATTCTAGGGTGCTTATTGTTCCAGATGAACTTCATAAGTGCTTGAACCACTTCTTTGAAGAATGTCATGGGTATCTTTATAGGGATGGCATTAAATCTGTATAATGCTTTGGGGAGAATTGCCATTTTAATTATGTTAATCCTGCCAATCCATGAGCAGGGTATGTATTTCCATTTCCGTGTGTCCTCTCTTATTTCTTGGAGGAGGGCTTTATCGACTGACTAACTCTTATAGCAAGATTTGTATATAGGCATATAAGAATCCAGACTAAGTAGTAATACTGTAAGTTTAGCACCTGTTGCTGTATTATTACTATACTGCAATTGAAGAAATAAAGTAATTTAAACATGTTTATAGAATGTTTTCTCATTCATATATTTAGACAGAAGAATGTAGATGGTCAGACAAAAAAAAATAGAAATTTGTGTCCAGCAGCTTCTAAGCTTGTGTTTGTATTTTTATATTTTTATGTATTTGCTTCCAGTAACTTTATATAAATCACATTTTCTAGTGCATGGGCAAAAGTGATCAAAGCATGAAAGTTTCTTTGAGAAAAGATACCTGTCTTAAATTTCTTTCTCTATACACCCAGCATTGTGTTCTCTGCAAAACAGATCTACTAGTGTGGAATCCCCAAATCTTGCCTATTTGTCTTTGAGCTGAAAAAAGGCACAGAATTAGACAAAGTCAGTAAAATGAAACAATTCAAGGGAAAGCGTCAATCAAAGTTATTTATAGTAAGAGTGAGGGAGAAAAGGCTCCATCAATTCAGTCAAAACAAGTGCTAAGTCAATTACTGTAACAAAACGTTGGTTATTTAAATTTATTCCTCTTTTTTAATCCTTTGAAAGTGAAATACAATTCTTTTCCATAGTTTGTCAGATGCAAATATAGACCTCTTGAATGTGTTTTTCCTATTTCAGTTTAATTTTTTTAACTTTTTGTTAGATTTTAACATTAAATTTGGCTTCATGTTAGTTCTTAAGACAGCAAATGGATTTAGTAGGATTCACTGTCAGTTATCCAGAAGTGATCACTGTTTGATAAAAAAAATGATTAGACTTCAATGAAAATAGGTAAGAAAAATAATTTTTTTGTTATTTTTTGGGGCCATACCTGGTGATGCTCAGGGTTTTACTCCTGGCTATAGAAATTGCTACTGGTTTGGGGGACCACATGGGACACAGGGGATTGAACCACAGTCTCTCCTAAGCTAGCGCTAGCAAGGCAGATGCCTTATCGCTCTGCGTCACTGCTCTGGCCCAGGTAAGAAAATTTTTTAGGAATTTTAGGGGCTGTGCTTTGTAGTGCTCAGGGCTATACTTGACTATGAACTTGGAGTTCATTTTAGGTGATTCTTACAGTTGAATTCAGGCCTCATGCAAAAGATGCCTTTTAGCCCATCGAGCTATCTTTCAAGCCCAAGGTTTTAATTTTAATTATGTAACTATCTGATATTTTATGCTAAAATATATGTTCAATTTGTAACTCAATGCAAAGTAATTTATCATACCTATGTAACTGCTATCTGTGGTCAATCAATCCATGATATGGTTGTGTTCTATTTCAGGGGAATGATGCTTCATTACTCTATGATATTCTATTAGATTGTGGAAATCTAGCCACAAATCTTAATGGCTTTTGCCAAAGTGCTTCTTGAAGTATTTTTTTGCAATCCACTTGAAACTGTGCCACTTCATTCATCAAAACTCTCTCATAATTATCTTTTCCAAGGTCAGAAAGAAGTTTTAATAAGTTACAATATATCATAATTCACCAGTAGATTGAAAGGACTATGTATTTTATTGAAGGTACCAAATAAGTGTAATGGATATGTAATTATGTACTGTACAATAAAGTCACAGACTTTAATAGGAGATATATATTCACTTTTCTTCTTGGTTAGCCACCAAACCCCATTGTGTGGGATGAAAATCAGTGTATTGGGAGACACTTCATTAATTTGCTTCAAGTCACTGAATACATGTTTAGCAGAAATTAGGTCCTGAATCCTCTATTAAGATCAAGCTGTTCGCAGGGCAACTGTGAAGATCAATTTTTAAAACAAAATGAATATATATTGGTGTCATAAGCCAAACACTATATAAGTCACTCCACATGAATTATGAAATTTTATTCGGAACATTGTAACAAAAATTTTTTTACTCCTGGACTTTTTTCTCTGTTGATTTGGGCCAGCTGTGGCAGACCTTGGAGTCTAGGTCTACTCCAGACCAGACTCAGGATGTGCTGGGCCTGGGATGAGGGTTTTTGAGATGTTAGTAGTTGAACACAGAATTTTTTCACATGTCCTGCATGTGCTTCCTCCCTTAATAAACATTCTGCCACTCTCTTATGTCACTGTCATAAGGTGATGAATAGTATACAAAAATATTGTATTTAATAATATTTTAGGCAATTTTAATTGATTTAAGTCCTGAAAGTCTATAAATTAGTGAAAAAAAGCTTATTTGAACCTATTCCCTTTTTAGACATGTTTCATAGCCAGTTGTCAGAAAAGTAAATTCACTTCCAAATCCAATTTATATCTAGATTTATCTCTTAAAAGAAATACCCAATTTTCTTTCACACTGAGTTTATAAAATATACATTCAAAGGAAACATTGCCACCTAAAATATTTTCCTGTATTAACCTAAAAGAATCTAGAAAACCAGTGACAATAAAATATTTTTATTTCTCTGCTTTTTTCTTCTTCATGTAGAAGCAAAGTGCCCTGAGGGACAAGGGGGGGGTAATTAATTTGAGAAACAAGTTACAGTATATTTACTGTATAAGGCACTATCATAAGAAATTAAAATAAATATTAGTCTTGTCAAAATAAATGAATAAATTTGATCAAGTATTTTCCTTTTTATTTCATATTTATTCCACTTTATCACTAATTCATAAATTCTACATATTCTCTAGTCATTAGCATGATTTCTTAAATTATGCTATCATTACACCATTTTCAAAGGAAAATAAAAAGAGATAGGGGAATATATCAGTGGGTAGAAGGACATGCTTTGCAAGTTGGAAACCTGGGTTCAGTTCTCCATGATATACCTTGAGTACCATTGGAACTGACCCAAGTATTGACCTAAGTGTAACTCTAGAGGCCCACTGGATTGGATTTCAATCACTCATAGTCCTCCCCACCCCTCATCTCCCCCAACAGGAAAATATCAGAAACGTAAATCAATTAATTAATTGGGTAAAGAAGATTTCTGAAAACTTTCTAAATGGGAATTCACAAGCCAGTGTGCCAGCTGAGGCCAGGTGTCACAATTAATGCTTAAACATTTGATGTTAATACTGCTACTAATTATTGAATATGAAGCATGTCTAGAAATTTTAGAACAGTAATCTCTTTATTGAGAAATATAATTAAGCTATTGTCTTCTAATAAAAACTATAGTAAGTAAAACTTGACTACATACTTTGTACTTAAGTGTTAGGTGAGTTTCAAAAATGAAGTTATAATGTCAGATAGTGAGGTACAGTGATTGTCCAATAATTGACATTTTATCATATGATATCATTGAGAGTATTCAAGGCTCGGGTTAGGAATAATTGAGAAACAGGCTGAGAAACAGTGGAAGAGCACTTACCTTTTGTGTGGTGACCTGAGAGGTTTGTACATATGGTCCCCTGAACAGTACATATGCTCATCTGAGCCCTCCAGGAATGATTCCTGAATACTGTTGGGAATGATCAAAAATAAACCCAAACAAAAATTATAATTGAGAAGTATAAGTGTGACTCATTTACATTATTATAAATGAGCTATAATATAATATAATACATATTATTATTTATATTATATTAATTTCCCTGAATCTATAGAGAAAATAAAATAATAAATATTGAGGAAGTCATAATGTAGCTAGTTTTCACAATTTAAGCCAATCTGATCTGAAGTCTTGTATCCATTGTTTTTTCGGGGATGATTTTAGGTACGACAGGAATACAAAAGAATAATTCATTGAACTTACTTCAAATATTCCATGTTCTAATACATAAAATATATTATTCAATGACAGTATAAAGTAAAATCAATATTTGTTTAAAAATGTCAAGTTTTCTGAGGTAAAAGAATAATACAATCAGAGTGATGTCCACATGCAAAGAAAACTAATAACTCAGGGTGGTATGTAGGTCAGGACAACTGACAGGAAGATTTTGGATGCACAGATGTGGAAGAAAAATTATATGTGGAGGAATTAAAAACAAGGATCTTGACAAAGAACCATGAGAAACTTTGGGACTTCATATTTTTTCCTTCAGAGAATACTTATAGGAAAGTTATTTTATGCTGTTTTTTTTTTTTTTTTTTTTTTTGCAAGTCAGTTGTCAGGGAAGAGGGAGAGGTTGTTATTGAATAGAAGAGGGACATTGTAGCTTTTCTGCTTCCAATTCCAAAGGAATTGGGACATGAGGAAGGAATTCAGAGTAGGGCTGTTTGAGAAAAAGCCATTGCAAGGGATAATAGATTTTGCATCTGAATTTTTGGAGCAGATGAAGGAGCTAATTATGATTCTGTATTGAATCTGGAGTCTCGGTGGCATATATATGACATTAACAGGAGGAGAAAGTAGAGAAAAATTTTAAAGGGTTGATAGTGAATCTCTCTTCAACATATGAGTTTGAGTTCCAGGGAATATTTCAATGGGGATCTTCCAGTAATAGTACCAAAGGCAATTTTTGCAGCAACATGTGTGCAAAAGGTCTTAAAATACTACCAATTATTTTATTATTTATTTGGATTTGAACCACATCAGGTAGTGTACCTTGATTACAACTGGCAGGCTTGGGGGACTATTCTGGGTGCTGTAGATCAAATCTGGGTTGGCCACATGCAAGGAAAGCACCCTTCTATCTACTGTACTATCAGTCCAATATTATCATTAATTTTATATTTTTGCTGAAAGTAGGAGAGATATTTATCAAATCAAAAAGGCATATAAGGTTGTCAGGAAGAGAAGCTAATAATAGGAGAACTTGTCCCAGTTTTAAAAAAAACATTGGGACCAATTAATATACAGCGTTGGTATACTGTACTTACACTATAGGGATATTTGATTTTACTAATATTATAAAAAGCTACGATTCTACTTGTTTGTTTGGCATGTGATTCCTTTCTGGACAATTGTCTTTCTCTTTTACTGTTCATGACACATCATGAGGTGATGCAACTTTCTTTTTAATACATTTTCTAAAATATTGAATCACAATTATGAAGGACTTTGTGGATCACAATGGTTTTAATAAATAAGTTAAAATATTTGAATTATCATGATTTACACAGTTATAAAGTTATTCATTATTGAATTTCAATCATTGTTCAATACCTATCCCTTTACCAAGACACATTTCCCATCAACAATGTCCCCAGCTGCTCTCCTGTTCCTCCCCATGCTTATCTCTATAAACCCGTTTTAATTTACTTTCTATTTTCCCTTTAGGCATTCGTTTGCAATATTTTTTTAAATAATAATTTTATTTAAACACATTGGTTACAAACATGATTGTGGTTGGGTTTCAGTCATATAAGAGGACAACCTCCATCACCAGTGCAACATTCCCAGCATCAATGCACTATTTTTACTGAAGATGTATAATGCATAACACTTTACCTCCTTTCAGCACCCACTTCTTGTCCAGAGTAATCATTTCCAACTACCATTGTGGCAGAAGTCCCTTCTCTGCCCTAACTGCACTACTCCACTGCTCTTTGTGACAAACTTCCTACCAAAGGTCAGTCTTCCTAGCTCTAGTCTCCATTGTCTTTAGGTATAATGCTACCATTATATATGTTACTCCTTCCAATCTAAGAGTGTATGTTTCCATTTTCTTGTGTCCTCATAATAAGTGAAGCAGTAGTATAGTGGGTAAGGTATTTGTCTGTAAGGTACGTGTCTGACCCTGCCTTACATGGTTTGCTCCCTGGCACCCCATATGTCTTAATTCTTAATAATATATATTATATCATATAATATATATTAATTCGTAATGATATATACATATATAATATATAATATACACATAATATATATACAAACACTCAAAATGAGTGTGATCATTTTATGTCTATCCCTCTACCCATGTCTCATTATCTTCACATATATTATTCATCCACGTATAAATAAATTTCATGGCTTAATCTTTCCTAACTACTACTGGTATATAGTATTTTATATGTAGATGGACCACATGTAGTATTCCATGTGTTGATGTACCATAGTTGTTTCTTTATCCACTCATCTTTTCTCAGTCACTTGCATTGTTACCAGATTCTGGCAATTGTGAATTGAATTATGCAGCAACAAACATAGGAGTGTAAAACCCTTTTATACATTGTATTTTGGAACACTAGGATATAGAGGAGTGGTATTAATGGGTTATATTAGCTCGATTTCTTTTCTTTTTATTTATTTTTTATTTTTGGTTTTCGAGCCAACCCTAGTGACGCTTTGAGTTACTCCTGACTATTCGCTTAGAAATCGCTCCTGGCTTGGGAGACCATATGGGAAACCGGGCATCAAACCAAGGTCTATCCTGGGTCAGCTGTGTGCAATGCAAACGCCCTACCACTGCACTATTGATCTGGCCTATCAATTTCTATTTTTTCTCAAGAATGTTCATATTATTTTTCTCAATAAGCAGATCATACAACATTCAAAGCAGCAGTAAATAAGAGTTCCCTTTTCCCTGTAACCTCTCAAGCACTGGTTGCTCTTTTTGAAGTGTGCCATTTTCTGTGGTATAAAATATCTCATTCTTATTTTTCTTTGCATTTCCCTAATGATTAATGTTGTGGAATAACTTTACATATGACTTTTGATCATCTACATTTCTTCTTTGAGGAAGTTTTTGTTCATCTATTCTCACCATTTTTTTTTGATGGCATTAGATGCTTTTTTCTAGTTAAGTTCTACCAGTGCCTTATATATCTTATATATTAACCCTTATTTTATCTGTTAGGTGAATAATTTCTCCAAATCCATTGGATATCTTTGCACCTGGATACTTTTCCTGGGAGGTATAGAAGCTTCTTAGTTTACTGTAGTCTATTTGTTTATCTTTGCTCTTACTTGCTTAGTCAATTGGGTTTTCTTTTTATTATTATTATTATTATTATTCTTAAAGATAACTTTAAGTGTCATGGAGAGTTCTCTCTACTTTATTCTCTGTGTGCCTTATGGTTTTAAGTCTGATGTCGAGTTCTTTAATACATTTTGATTTGACTTTTGTGCAATTAGATAGGTCAGAGGTGTTTTGTTTTGTTTGCATGTAGTTGACCAGTTTTCCCAACACTACTTGTTGAATAGGCTTTCCTTGTTTCACTTCATATTTCTTTGAGCCAGCATTCTTAACAGATGAAGAAGTGAGATCTCAAAATTTTAAGACAATGATATCTGAGTAGCCTGCACTCACTTCCTCAAAGACACAACAAATATGCAACTGCATTCAGAATACAGAATTACAAAGGAGACCCAAATATCAAAATCATAGCAAAGGTTAAAAATATAGAGCCAAGATGGGATGGAAAAAACAAAGATAAACTCTCACTAAGAAAGATATCCATTCCAGATATAGAGATTTGCCAGAAAGAAGGGATTCTGGCAATGACTATTCCCTGACACACAGGATATTGTGTTACTCTGATCATGAAACCGAAACCTTTTGAGTCTGTAGAGAAGAAATGAGTTCCTAGAGTTTCAGCAATATGGACCACCAGAAAAAATATCCAAAATATACTAAGACTTCAGGGAACAAAATCCCCTTTTTGAAGAACCTACACAAAGATTTAAGTTTTCAATGTGCCCAGAGCTACAATGCTGGTCCAGAGAATACCTGTATCATAAGTAAAGCAAACCTGTTTATTGTTCCAGTGTGTGAGAGATAGGAAGCTTTATGCTATAGTGACACAGATTCTCAACCCTGAACACAATCACAAAGGCAGCAGGGACATATATGGAACACACCAACTATTCAGATACCCATAGAATATTGTAGCTGGTTCAAGGAAGAGCAACTGCACAAAGCCATTTCTAGAATATGAAAGGTAGTTGTAGAATTAACAGAACAATAACCACAGGTAAGCAAACAAAATGAAGATACATATGATTGTGTTCCAAAAGAAAGGGCAAAATAGTAATTCTGAAACTAGCTTGAGAAATGGAATAAAATGGAAGCTACCTGATGAAGAGGTGAGCTTAATGATTATAAAGATGATTGCCAAATTTTGGGTAAACTTTAAACATATAATCCAGAGCTATACAAGTTATATAACTTAAAATACAACATAGGGGCCAATATAAAATTGAATGAAGTGCAAAAGCTGGAGGATAAAGTGCAATGAAGTATAAAAATTGGAGGATATAGAAATGTAACTTGAGGGACGCAGAACCTTGTGAGGAGTATAGACCCTAAGCAAAAAGTTAGAAGTAAATACTGAACATTTTGGGTGCAGCTCTAAAACAAAACAAGCCATCATAAGATGCTTATATATGTTTTTTTAAATCAATAAAATAGCTATTTGAAAGAAGGAAAAAAATCGTGGAATGGTATGATCACTAGCAATACTCTACTTAGACTCAGGATGTCCAATAACATGAGTTGAGTGATAACCACTGAAATTGAACATCATATTATATGATATAGGAACTTTACAAAGCTTAATTCAACATATTTACATATTTCCTACTGTTCATTGTCTTAAAAATGTTTATTTTATTTTTATCTGTGCTCAGAATTTACTCCTGCTTCTGTATTCCAATCACTCCTGTAGTGTGGCAGAGGTACCATCTATGGATGGTTCTGGGGATCAAACTCAGATTAGAGGTGTGCAAAGAAAGCTGCTAACCTTATGGTTCAGATGAAGAAATCTCCCAGGTAAACAATACAAGAAGCATCATGTTCAGGGAAAGTTTTAAAATTTCTAGATCATAGGATTCATTAATATTAGAAATTCAGTAAGTACTTTGGAAGTAACCTATTTGATTTTATTTCTGCTTCCTTATCCAGGAGCACTGTTCTTTTCTTAGGTCAGAAAATATTCCAAAAGCTGAAATTAAGTAAAAATTATTTACTCCAAAAGCTGACATTTTCTTTATTAGCACAACCATTTATCTTTCCTTCTAAGATTTTAATCAACTAATATTGATTTTGTTTAAGTCTATTTTCTTCTCCACTAGTGTTCAACATTGAATCTGGATGCATTATTTGTTCTAATAATGTGTGGTATAATGGGAGAAAAATGAATAGGGCACTGGATACAATTCTGACTTCACAGATAACTCAGTGATTGGCTATGGCTTCTTGGATTGTGCTGAGATGACATTTTGGAATTATGTGTGGAATCTGTAGGAATGTATGCATTGGTCCTAAAAGATGAGTAATTAAATTATAGAAATCTGCCATACATAAGAAGAGGATGACATAACTTGCTATTTGGCTTAAAATTTACAATTTTATTTCCCCCCTCTCCTTACCAGCCTCTAACTATTTGAGTCTATTATTTTATGCTGTATACATGATGGGAAAAATTATAGTGGTTCATTATTTCCTATAGAATGTTAACTACTGGGGCTCGGGAGATAGCATGGAGATAAGGCTTTTGCCTTTCATGCAAAAGGTCATCGGTTCGAATCCCGGTGCCCCATATGATCCCCCGTGCCTGCCAGGAGCAATTTCTGAGCATAGAGCCAGGAGTAACCCTTGAACACTGCAGGGTGTGACCCCCCCCCCAAAAAAAGAATGTTAACTACAGTTTTTATCGTTTTCTTTTTTTGACTTCTTCACTAACTATATAAACCTACATTACTTGCACAATATTTCTATCTTCCCAAATTTGAAGTCAGACATCATTTAGTATGTACCGTATTTGCCGGCGTATAAGACGACTGGTTGTATAAGACGACCCCTAATTTTACAGTTAAAACATAGGTTTAGGCCTATATTCGCTGTATAAGACAGAACGTTCCTGTGCTGCATCTGTATGTACCTCAGTGAGCCAATCACAACAAGCAAAGGGTCAAAGGGTATACTGTAATAGACTTCCTCTCTGACTCTGGCCCATCTGAACAGGCTTTGGACAGTGTAGATTCGGGTCCAGAACATTGTCTAATTTGCATGCATCAAAAGCCTGCTTGTATTGGCCGAGTTAGAGAGGCGTCCAAGCAGCCTTGCAGTGATTGGTGCAGGATCGAGTTGGAAAATTCCTTTCGTGTCAATATCCAGATGATTTTCATTTAGCGGCATATCAAGACGTTTTTTGGGATATACTCGGTGTATAAGACGACTCCCAATTTTTGGTTGACTTTTTTTCATTTCAAAAGTTGTCTTATACACAGGCAAATACGGTACCTCTTTTGCCAAGTACTGTTAGAAACCCCCAGATATCCTACTACCTTTGGAGACTGTATTGCTATTATGGGATACTATTTGGTTACTCCTTAAAAGGTATTGAGGCCTCACCGGATTTGGGACTACTCACAACTATACTTGAGATGACTGGTTAGACCCAGTGCTTTATTACTAGCCAGTGATGTAGTTCTGTTCAATTGCAATATGCAGGGGTCACAGAAAGAAATCTTTGTAAGACCATGTAGTACTAGGATTTAATTCAAGCCATCATGTCTGGCAGCCATATGTTCTGGTCCTTTGAACTATATAGTAAATCCTTTGATCTTACTAAAAATAACTGAATTTTAAAATCAATACCACATATATTTGGTATTTTTAATTGTTACTGAATATAGTGCTGGTCCCATAGAAGCACTTAAGGATCATTGAATAAATGCATGAGTGATTTCTCTTGCAGTTGTTCTTTATATTACACATGGCATTTATAAACCACTACTTGATATTTGAAATATGCTTTTCCTAAAACAAATGTTTTTCCTAAAATTGAAATATCCAGGATATTTTATGTAAAGAATTTACATAGAAGATTTTGTATAAAAATCTCATGTAAAAAGATTTTCTGTTCTATGACAGAAATAAATTAGGATTTTTCTTCTCTAATTTTAAAAGTTAAATCCCAATTAATTTAATTCATTTATTGTTATCTTAAGTTAATTTAAATTTTAACTATGCATTATGCTTATTTTAGCATACTTGGAATAGATTAAAATTTAGTATTTATCTTTGTCTTTAGTAACTCAACTAAGTTTCAAAATCTTGACTTTGACATCCTAGTCACAAAAGAAGCATATTTCTGAAGGGACGATTCTATCCAGAGATTTTATTTTTATAGATAGAGTTCACAGAAGAGAAGAATTATGAGAGTCTCCCATCTAGAAATTATTATTGCTCTACATCTTGCTATATACATTTTGTAATGGGGGAGTTTATCTTTCAACTACTCTTATAATTACCTGTAGTCAGCATCATTTGAGTCTATCATTTAGATTAAGGTAAAGATTGGAGAGTCTGTTTCATTAAAACGTGTGTACCTTTCTTTCTTTTAAAATCACAGTCTTTTTACATTTTTATTTTCTGTCTGTTACAGGAAAATTTCATCTTTTGTGGCTGCAACTTTCCAATTATATTCTAAACCCATCATTAGCAATTGCAGTTTTTATTATTTCGGTAATAAAACTTATTGCTCTGTTACATTTGTCTATGCTCTAATAAATTGATACATTTCTGAAAATGTTGGTGGGAGGCTATATACTCAGCAGTACTCAGGGGTTATGCCTTCTGGGCTTGGAAGATCATTTGGGGTGCTAGCCATTAAACTCACGTCAGCTGCCTACAAAACTAATGCCCTACTATTGCATTAACACTATATCCATGTCTTAAAAATTTTGAGTTTTTATTACTTCAGAAAATTTAACTTTTAGTTAGTGTGTCTTGATTTGAATAATAAAACAAGAGTAAACTGAAATATAGTGTTGTATCAGGGTTCTAAATTTTCTGTAGATCTCTTCTATCTAGTGTTATGCTTTATTACAGGGGTCCTCAAACTTTTTAAACAGGGGCCCAGTTCACTGTCCCTCAGACCACTGGAGGGCCAGACTATAGTAAAAACAAAAATTATGAACAAATTCCTATGCATACTGCATACATCTTATTTTGATGTGAAGAAACAAAACAGGTACAAATACAATATGTGGCCCACGTGCCATAGTTTGAGGACCACTGCTTTATTAGATCAAAATAGATTAGAAGTTCTTTAAGGGCAGGGACATTGATTTTATATATCCACATTGCAATAAAATTCTTGGGAAGTGCTCAATAAATATTTTGGAATAGAGAGTAAAATAATATCAGAATTCTTGTGTAAGTAATTAGGGTTTCCTGCTTCAATTCCTTCCTTTGTTTCTGATTATTTTGGGGGAACTTACACTCAGCAGTGCTCAAGCTCTGCACTCAGGGATCACTCATGACTATACTTGGAGCATCATATGGGATGCCGGGGGTTGAACCCATATTGGCAGCAAACAATTCAGTGATAATACCCACTGTATTACCACTCTGACCTTCCGTTCCTTTTATATATGAAGACTTTCTATATTCTTTCCTAAATATTCATAGCTTGCTGTTGAATATGATGAGCACATGATAGAATCAATTTTAGTACGTCAGTTTTTGATGATATATCAGTATAGATTTTTAATCATTAAGAAAAATTGGTTTCAGATACAAGACAAATGCATAGCTTTCCATCTAAATTAAATTCAACTTATTTCCCTTCATTCAGTTTTCCTTTGATTTAAATAACACTGATCACTGAATCTTGTCATTCTCCATACTATTGATATCACTTATTTTGCTTTTTTCATTTTGGCAACACCTGGCACTGCTTAGCTAGGAATTACTCCTAGTTCAAGGATTACTAATGATGGGTGTCAGGAGAGCTGAATGAGGTGCTGGGGATTGAATCATGGTTTGCATTGATTCAGGAAAATTTCTTATGTTTTGTTCCAACTGCTATCACTTTGAGTAGCAGCTAGCACTTCCTTTGACTGCCAACATTAATTTTAAATTTTTATAATCAAAATATATCATGTTCTTTACCCATTGAAGAACACTTTTTAAAAATGTTCATTATAAATTGGGGCTGGAGCAGTGGCACAAGCTATAAGGCATCTGCTTTACCTGTGCTAGCCTAGGACAGATAGAGGTTCAATCCTCTGGAGTCCCATATGGTCTCCCCAAGCCAGGCGTGATTTATGAGTGCATAGCTAAGAGTAACCTCTGAGTGTCACTGGATGTGGTCCAAACTCCCCCCCCCAAAGTTCATTACAAATTATATCAACAGCATATACAAATTTACTTATTACATAAGGCCAATTTTTAGTTCTGGAAACAGTTGTCAAAGTTATATAAGTCACCAATTGTACATCTGTTTCCAACTTCTCTGATGAATCTGAGTTCAGATGAGAGCAATAAAAGAGTTTGTCATAAATATATAAGCAGTAAATGGAAGAAAAGGGGAATTACTTCTTGTGTTTTTTTGTTTATGTCTATTTTTAATGGACAAAACCAAACCATAAAGCACCTCTGAGTCTACTGATTTTGAAAATTACCTCTCATTGCATTTTTGAACTTTGTTCATTTGTGTACTTTCTCCTGTTTCAATAGTTGAATCTACTAGAACCTCATTTTCTCCATGGTAGAGATGGAGGTCAAAGGGCCAATAATAATCCATTGATATTTTGTGATGTTTAATATTATACAGATACAAACATGCTTACATATGATATGTATAGTCGTATTTTCATGAATAAATAATTTATATATTTACTTAGAATCAATAGTTTATATATTTACTTAGATAATATGTAATCAGTGAGTTTTATTGATTATAAATGCAGTTGAAATCTCTACAGCAATTTGTATGCTTTTGACTTGCAAGCTGACAATAATAATAGAAAGATATATTGGCTGGAAACAAGAGTAAAACATTTTCATGAGTTGTTATTCATTTTATTCACTGAATATTCAGAGAATATCTACGTGGTGTCCTTGCAGTTGGCTCTACGAATTTAGTGGTGAGCAAGATGGAGATGGTTTTGTTTAGTTAGATCTTGTATCTAAGGGTAGACTTCTTAATAAGAAAATAAATGTTCTAAATAAATAACAAACCAATTAGATGCAACTATGAATTTCAGGGAAGAGTAATATAAGGGACCTAGGTACTTATGTTGATTTCTAAACACTGGGTTGGAGGCTGCATGAGAGAATTCCTGGGAAATAGTAATGTGTAACATTCTGGAGGTAGAAAAGTAGTACTTAAGGAATTGCAAGTAATCCAGAGGATTATAGTGTGTTGCCCAATGAAAAGAATGGTATGAATTAAAGGGGGGTGGAATAAGTAGTAGGTTGACCTTATAGAGTCTTGTTCATTGTAGTGAGGATTCTGGTTCTTTATTATTATTATTATTATATTATTATTATTATTATTATTCTACAAGATTTATGCAATGATATTGGGCCATTTTTAAAATACCCTTTGACTAATAAATGAGGCAATAAATAATTTCTGTTCTTTATCATTAAACTTTCCTATTATTACTCCCCAGAAATAAGAATACTCTTATTTTCCTTCTTCTACCTTCCATTCCTGTTTAAGATTTTTTTGTAAGGGAGAACATCTTCAAAAAAATTCTTTACACAGTTTTTCTGAAGAACAAATGAATCCCTGTCAGACCCCAAGAAATATTTAATAGTCCACTCAAAAGAGTTGTACACATGCCCTTCAGTGTGAAATGATATTACCTTGGTAATAATTTTAAAGTACCCCATTTTATTGTTTATTCTCCTACTAAGCTAATGCTAGATTTGTTCCCAAGGGCAAAGTGATATTTGAGTACAGCATTATTTATTTTCTCAGGTCTAGTCTAGAAGTGACTTAGAATGAAAATCATTTACAAAATGTCATTCAGTGCTTTGGATATACAGAATTGAATTCTTTGATTTTCAGATATTTTTCTATTCTCATATTTTTCTTCTTGACTTTTAGTACAAATATGATCATTTAGAAATCATTGCTATGTTGAGAATTGTTCAAATTTAGATTCTGTATTTAGTCAGGAAGTGAACAATGCATGAAATTCATCAATAAATTCCTTAATTTGCATGTACAAGGCCTTGGGTTATATCCCCTGCACTGCAAAAAAAAAAAAAAAAAAAAAAAAAAAAAAAAAAAAAAAAAAAAAAAAAAAAAAAAAAAA
>PVKC010011826.1:8420-24346 GCA_004027635.1 Crocidura indochinensis | reverse complement strand
TCCTGGTGGCCCCCTAACACAAAAATATCCTAAAGGCTCCACAACAGATTAGGGTGGCCCTGGTGGCCCCAATCCCAGAGTGCTGAAACTCACCCTGGGGCCCTCTCATTGGACCATACTACTTCCTGCTTAGTTGTTGGGAGCACCATGGGCATGGCCCTTAGGGCCCCTCAGCTGCTTAGGAAGCACCCCCTGAAGACAAAAGACCAAAACCCCAATTCTAAGATATGTAAACTGGGGCCCAGTGGCATGTCTCAGCAGCAGATCACCTACAAATTTGATCTCCAACATTATGCCACATCACTGAGTGCAATCCCCAGAACTATCGATGCAGTCCCCAGCTCATCACTGTATGTGAGTATTGAAACCAATACATGAGACTTGGACCCCACAACAATGACAGCAAAAACAAAGGGAAGGGAATAAAGTAAGGAGGTATTAAAGCAGGAATGAAACTAACTGTATTCCTACAAAGTCTAAGTCTCCAGAACAGGCTTGATAGAGCCCATGGGATAAGAGTGGACTGCCATACTCCAGGGTGTCAGAGGCAAGATGTAGGAGGTGTGAACAAATTAAGATACATAAATGATGGTGAAGAATTGGGCAGGGAGTTGGCAGGGACTCTGGATTCTGGGTTTTTATCAACCCCAGACTTTTGTCTAAAAGGACAAATCCATCTAAGACAGCTTCAGTTGGGATGAAAGGCCCAGAATGCTTACCCTGGGAGTGCAGTGGGAGGGAGGTGCTTGATAATGCTTTACAAGAGGTAAGATTAGTTGAGAACTGATGAGAGAAGTTTTCAAGCAGTAGCTTTCTCCTTCCCAGGCAAATTTTAGTTCCTTTATGCCAAAGATGAAACAGTAAAGATGAAATAGCAAGGCTGCTACTAGCCCTTCATATATGCCTAAAGTCAGGGTCCTATACCACTGCATGAGTTCATAGTTCCTTCATTGTCAACATGACATTCTCTTCAACTTGAAGGAAGCAATTTGAAGTGAAATAGGACAGATGCAAACCAAACAAATTTGCTGGAAATTAGTGTGTCCCAGAACCCAAGGCAAGCCATAGGTTACAAAATCAAGCAATATAAATACCACAAGGGTTTTTTTTTTTTTTTGAAATATGGTCTGCTCAAGGTTCAGGGGCCCAGGGACCACTCCTAGAGAAATTTAGCTAGGTGGTTTGAACCTAACAGTGGGATGTTCAGGTCAGCAGTGTAGTGCAACACTGACCCACTGGGGCTGGAGGTGAACTGGGGGCCTTGTGGACAAGCTCCATCCATTTGGGCTATCTTCTTGGACACATAAACACTACAAGATTGCTGTTAGCCATAAACAAATGCTCTAGGTATTTTTGGGTGCTTTTATCAAATTTTGTTTGAGACCTTGTCCCTGAGATTTTTTATGAATAATATGGTACCCTCAAACACACACACACATACACACACACACACACACACACACACACACACGCGCGCGCGCGCGCACAATCCTAAACAAAATTTGGCAAACTGAAACCAACAGTATATTTAAGAAAGTCTATAATCACAGCACTCTGCTCACCACCACCCCCCCGCTAGCATTATACAAACTATTGAAAGACAGAATTCTTCACATTAAGATCACCAAAAAGCAAGGATTTCCAATCATCATCTCCAATCCACGAGTGTAATGAAGTCCCAGTCAGTACAATAAAGCAACAAAAATATCAGAATCAAAAATATCCAGGTGACATGGTGGTTTATGTAGAAAATGTTGATGGTAGTAGCATCAACAAAAATCTCCTGAAACAAATTAGAAATAGTTCCAGGATTCAATATCAAAATAGAAAAATCAACTATATTTTACATTTGATAATATCAAACAATTATTGGGAACAGAAAAATTTAAAAACAGCACCATACATGTTAACTTCCAGATTAAATATTTAGGTATATATGTAAAAAAAAAAACTTGCAGGGGCCAGAGCAATAGCACGGTGGTAGGGCGTTTGCTTTGCACGTGGCTGACCCAGGACAGACCTGGGTTCAATCCCTAGCATCCCATATGGTCCTCTAAGCCAGGAGCAATTTCTGAGCCCATAGCCACGAGTAACCCCTGAGTGTCATCGGGTGTGGCCCCAAAACAAAAACAAGAAAACCCCCAAACTTGTAAAGGTCTGCAAGGTAAAAATTACAAAATAGTAATGAAAAACTTCAGAGGGATCACATCCAGTGGTCAGCAGGGGCTTCTGAGCACAGTCAGGTATGGCCCAAAAAACAAACCAAAAAAAGTAAAGATGATGGTGTGCAGAGACTGCAAACAGCAAACAGACTCCAAGTAATATGAGAAGCCCATTACAGGTGTGGGTCATTCTAAGTAACTTTGGAGTCAGTCTAAAAAAAAAAGTAAAGATGATATAAAAATATTTTCAGATACCAGTAGACAGACCTATAGCAAAGAAAACACTAAAGAATACTCTCACAGAATGAAAATGACAACTGGGAAGATCAGAAACACAGACAAGAGTAAGAATAAAAAATAGTTTAGATTGAAACCAAAGTATTAGTACAATGGATAGGGCACTTGCCTGTCACATGGCCAAACTGGTATCTTATATGGCCTCCTCAGTCTGCTGGAGTGACTCTTGAATGCAGAAACAGGAATAACCTCTGAACACCACTGGATATGGCCCCAAATAAAAATAAAACAAAAATAGTTTATATCAGGATAAAAACAGTGACTTCTATACTCAAATCAGTATTGCTTTGGAGGTTTTAATACACAAAGAATTAATATTACACAGGGTCAGAGAGAGTACAGTGGGTAGGGTATTTGCCTTGCATACAGCTGACCCAGGCTCAATCCCCAGCATTTCATATGATCCTCTGAGCACTGCCAGGAGTAATTCTTGAGCACAGAGCCAGGAATAACCCCTGAGTACCACCAGGTGTGGTCCATAAGCCAAAAGCAATATAAAATAAAAAAGAATGAATATCACAGAGTAGCATTTAAGTTTGAGGAACTACAGAGGGTAAGGTGCTCAATAGCAATGAAAAGTTCTCCAAGTTGGTTGCACCTTAGAATTATCTGGAACTGACACCTGAGGGCTGAGAGCTAGGATAGAGGGTAGGGTGCTTGCCTTGCATTCAACCAACCCAGGTTCAATACCCAGCACCTCATATGGTATACCAAACATGCCAGGAGTGATCCCTGAGCACAGAGTCAGGAATAAGATGTTAGTGCCACTGGGTATGTCCCCAACCCTAATTATACCCTTCTCCAAAAAAAAAAAATCCAAACCTGGTTCTTGCCCTCAGATATTATTTTGACATAGTTGTCATACAGAGGCCTGGCCTTCAAATGTGTGATAGGGAATATCAAGGAGCCTTTCAGGATTCTAAATGTTTTCTAAGTGTATCAAAAAAAGAAATGCTTGAGAACTTCTATTCTTTTGACTAAAAGACCAGTTAACATTTGACCTTGCAGGGCCAGAGTGGTGGTGCAAGCGGTAAGGCATCTGCCTTGCACGCACTAGCCTAGGACAGACTGTAGTTCTATCCCCTGGCATCCCATATAGTGCCCCAACCCAGGAGTGATTTCTGAGTGCATAGCCAGGAGTGACCCCTAAGTGTCACTGGGTGTGACCCAACCCCCCAAAAAATTTGACCTTGATAAGGGAAGGTTCATGTTGGAATGTCCAAAATAATCATTATTCAAATAGTAAAAGAAACTTTTATTTGCATATTAACAGGAAGAAAACACGGAGTTGCAAAAAGCAACATAGTCAAAATAAAACGTTTAAGCAGATGAAAGGTCACACACCACTATGTAAGTGTGGGGTCACAAATTCAAAACCCTGATGTCACCACACATGTCAAATGCAATCCTGGTGTCTATCCTGGTAGAAGCTGGCAGTCCAGCTGCTTATCCTTCCCAGTGCCTTATACGATTCCCAATCACCACAGCCAGGTGTGAACAAGCACCACAACTAAAGTGTGCAGCCCCCCAATGAACATCACAGCCAGGAAGTAGCAGCCATAACAAGCACCTAGGTTAGCACCTCAGAGACCAAGGGTGAGCACTGCAACCAGAACATAGGTATGTGCCACAACTAGAACATGAACGCCAGTAAACACTTTGCAAACTCCACAGCTAAAAGGGAGCACAGTCAGATGAGCACCAAAGCTGAGTGTGTTAGTACTATAACCTGCTGTGTGATCACCATCACACACCAAAGCTAGAAGCAGAAATGGACCCAGTCATTGCAGCAACAAAGACAAAAGTGAAGGGAAGGCAGAGAAGGGAAAAGGAGCAAAAATGAAAGAGGGAAGGTAAATGAAAGGAACTGAGCAAATGCTGGTAATGATGGAATCAAGATCCAATCTGAACAATAGGTAAATGGAGGCATGTTATACTATTCTAATTGAATTTTTAATAATAAAATATAGAAAATATAGAGCAAACTGGATAAACATCAGATTTAAGATGGATTACAATTAAAACAAAGTGAAAATTTATGGAATTCTGAAAATTTACTTATAAATTTATAAACTATTCATAAAATATAAGAGATATTTGTAAGATATTTATCTAAAGTACAATGCTATCATTAGGTTAAATGTTAAGCAAAACTTGAAAGGAAAATGTTAACAGCGATACATTTCCAAGCACATGGTAAATCCCCAAATATGGATATAGACACTGTAAAGAATCAAGAAAGCCGGGGGCCCGGGAGATAGCATGGAGGTAAGGCGTTTGCCTTTCATGCAAAAGGTCATCGGTTCGAATACCGGTGCCCCATATGGTCCCCTGTGCCTGCCAGGAGCAATTTCTGAGCATGGAGCCAGGAGTAACCCTGAGCACTGCCGGGTGTGACCCAAAAACCAAAAACCAAAAAAAAAAAAAAAAAAAAAAAAAAAAGAATCAAGAAAGCCAAGAGGCACTCAAAAAAAGAATAAAAGGAGTAGATTTGCCCAAAGAAATAGAACTATTATTTTCACACTGTAATAAGTAATTGAACTGTTACCCAGAATATAGAAGAACTTTCAATTAACAATAAAAAGATGGCCCAATTAACATGGGCAAAGAATTTGATAGGCTTTTATACAAAATTTTTTTCAAATAGACAAAAAGCACTTGAAAAGATGCTTCACATCATTGGTGTGGAGAAATACCAAATAAGATCACGAGATATCACTTTACACCCTCTAGAACCGAAAAGACAGACAATAAAGAAGGAGTAAGGCAAATACCAGATGAGCTAACTCATATATGGAATATGAAGAAACCCAGCAAGGACAAACACTAAGCCAAGACAAACAAAACCTTGGCCTCTGACCACAGAATTGTGGTTACTAGAGGAAGAAGGGACCCAGTGGATGGTGGTGGGTGTGGTGTAGTGACATACATTTTACACAGAGGTTTTAGGAGGCCATTTTTTAAAATAAATACATTCTTTAATTGAATCACCATGAGACACACAGTTACAGAGTTGTTCTTGATTGAGTTTTAGTCATACAATATATAACACCCTTCACCAGTGTAAATTCCCACCACCAATGTCCCAGTTTCTCTCCTGACCTCCCCTCTGCCTGCCTCTGTGACAGTGTCGGGCATTTTTCTTGTTTCTTGTCTCTTGTGTGTCTCTCTCCCTTCCTCCTTCCCTCCCCTTTTAGACACTGTAATTTGTTATATTTTTACTGAAGGAGTATCATACATATCACTTTATCTCCTTTCAGATCCCAGTTCTTGTCCAGAGGGATAGTTTCCAACTATCACTGTCATAGTGGTCCCATTACCCTAACTGCATGCCCCTGCTATTTGTGGCAAGCTTCCCACCATGGACTTGTCCTCCTGGCTCTCATCTCTATTTTCTCTGTATATTAATACCATATTATCTTTTTTACATTGAAGAAAACACTTCATACAAAACATTCCCAGTGTTGTAAACCATCATTTCTTCTACAGAGTAGAAATAGAATTTTTTTTAAGTTAAGGAAAGAAACAGAAGAAAAAGTTGGCATTTTCATATAAAGGGACTGCTACAGTAGCTCACAACACATACTCTGTTTTTAAAAATGGTGCTAGCAAGAGCGTAGAGTAACTGGCATGCTCATGCACTGCTGATAGCAGTAAAAATCATGAGGGTGTTTTGGAAAGAGTCTGGCAGCTGCTCAAAATATTAAACAAAGTTATCATATGACTCAGAAATTCTATTCATAGGTGTATGCTCAAGAGAAATTAAAACACATGCATGCAAAAAATATACACAGATACTTGTAGAAGTATTATCATAATAATAAAAAATCAAAATTCATCAAATGTCCCTAGTGAGTGGCTAAACCAAGTGTGGTATATTCATATCAGGGGATAGTCCATCAAAATAAAAGGAATGAGGGGCCAGAGCAGTGGTGCAAGCGATAGAGAGTTTGCTTTGCATGCGCTGACCTAGGACAAACCGAGATTTGATCCCCTGACATCCCATATGGTCCCCCAAGCCAGGAGTGATTTCTGAGCGTCACTGGATGTGGCCCAAAAACCAAAAACCAAAAAAAAAAAATGAGGTATTGATGAATGCATGTGGATGAACTTTAAAAAAATAGTATGTGAAGTGGAATAAGCCAGCCAAGCCAAATGGAGCACATATTGAATGATTCTATTTATTCACAATGGCCAGAAGATCAAATCTATATAGACTGAAAGTATACTGAAAGAGTTGCCAGAGGTTAGGAGGGCAAGGGGAAGTAGAAATTAATGGGAATGAAATTTTTGTGGGGTGATGAACTATTCTAAACTTGAATTGTGTTAAGTTACATAACTTTGATTATGCTGAAAGCATTTAGTTATATACTTTAAATAGGTGTGCTTTTTGGTATGGGAATTATATATAATAATATATATCAATTTAAATGTTTTACAGGAGCTAGAGAAATAGTACAGTGGTTAGGGTACTTGCCTTGCATACAGCCAACTCAGATTCGATCCCAGCTTCCCATATGGTCCCTTGAGTTTCGAGCCAGGAGTCAACCCTGAGTATTGCTGGTTATGGCTCCTAACCCCCCCTCCAAATGTCTTCAGAAGCCAGATTAATAACTCATTTTTGAGGATTCCTGGGTTCAATCTTCCTTACCATTTCGTCCCTAAGCACAGCCAAGAATAAAGCCCCTGAGCACAGCTGCTTGTGGGACCTCCAAATGTTTTTTCAAAACTACAATAATTTAAAGAGTGTGTTTCTAGGTGCATTTAAAAAACAAAAGACAAAGAGCCCAGTGAGATAGTACAGCTGGGAAGGGGCTTTCCTTGCATGTGGCTGAAAGGGTTCAATGCCCTGAACTTTAGTCAGTCTCCTGAGCACAGCCAAAGTGACCCCTGAGCAAAGAAACAGCAGTAATTCTTCAGCATAGCCAGGTGTGGTCCATAAAAAACCAAGGCTAATAAATGATGGGAAAAGAGATAGAGCAGATAAACAACCAAAATAAGCAGAAATATTTTACATCATAAAATATTTGATATAAAACATTTGCAACTAGCCCTGAAAATCATTGGGGGTATTAATTATTCTTTCCATAGAGTTGAGATTGAAAATAAAAACCTGAATTTGCCTAACTCAGACATATCCTGAAATCAACTCGAGACTAAAGACTTAAGTGTGAAAAGTCAAATTATAGAGATAAAAAATCCAATGATACCTACATTAGTGGCAGGAAGGAAATGCTGGCAATATTTACATTTTATCACTTTAAGATGAAGAACTTATGAACATAGAAATACTAATTCAAACAAAATACCAGATAGATGCTTATTGTGGCCAAATATATGCAAATCCACTGAACCTGAGTTTACTGAGTAAACTGAGTTTACCAGGGATCAAGAATACTGGGGAGCAAATGGGGGAGGGGTCCAAAGAACTAAGGGTATATTGGTACTTGGTGTGGTGATAAATCTGCTCCCTAAAACACATATAAACTTGCAAAGAGAAAAGATCCAATAGAGGAACCTAGGATGTAGCTCAATAGTAAAGAGTGTGACTAGTATGTGTGAGGCCCAGAGTGCAAGGCCCATATTTATTAAAAAAAAAAAAAAAAAGAACACACACTACAAAAAGAAGTAAAATGACAATTAACAGAGTAAGAGTAAATATTTCCAAGGATTTTAAATTATAATATAATCACTGAAGCATTATATTAATAATATTTATCCATTGGGGGACTGAGAGATAGCACAGTGGTAGGGCATTTGTCTTACACGCAGGTGATCCAGGATGGAACAGGTTCAATTCCCAGCATCCCACATGGTCCCCTGAGCCTACCAGGAGCAATTTCTGAGCACAGAGCCAGAAGTAATCCCTGAGTTCTGCCAGGTATAACCCAAAAACAAAAACAAAACAAAGGTATCCACTGATCACAAGGAAAAAGATAAGTAATTCAACATAAAATGTCCCCTCCCCCCAAAAAAAATCAACTATACAAGCATGTGACAAAGAAGAAGCAATAAATATGTAGAGAAAAAAATCTCAATTTTATTTGAAATTGGGGTTATGTTCAAGTTTCTCTCTCTCTATATATATATATATTTATATATACTTATATATAGTTATATATTGGTTGGGACTACAACCTGTGGTGTTTAGGCTCTGTGCTCAGGAGTTACTCTTGGCAGGCTCAGGGGACTTTATGGGATGCCGGGGATCAAACCCAGGTCAGCCACACTTAAGGCAAAAGTTTTATCCACTATACAGTTGCTCTAGTCCTTATCTTTCCATATTTTTTGACATGCACAAGCACTGGCAAACTTGAAAGTGTAAAAAAGTCTCTTTCTGCAAGCCTCCAGCATGCTTGGGTCTGGGGTGACCCTGTGCATTCGTACAGTACTTGGTGAGAACATCATGAAATGGTTTGAGGCTTTTTCGTACTCCATTCAAAGCAAGTTGATAGAAATTTCAGACAATTAAATAAAAGACCAAATAAATTAAAATTAAATTAATCAATTTAATTAATTTAACTTAAATGAAAAGACAAATTAAAATATAGCGTTTTGTTGAGTGTGTAGCAATGTAAATCTTCCATCAACCTGATCAAAACTTAATATTTTCAGAGGCCAGAGCAAGAGTAGAACAGGTAGGGCAACTGCCTTGCACATGGCTGACCCAGTTCAATCTCCAGAAGCCCATATGACCCACCAAGCACTACCAGAAATAATTCCTGAGTGCAGAGCTAGGAGTATTCCCTGAGCATTGCTGGATGTGGCCCCAAATCAAGAATAAACCAAAAAAAAAAAAAAAGAATAAACCACCACCACCACCAACAACAACAACAGAAAAAAACACCAAAGGCAGATTCAGGACAGACCTGGGTTCGATCCCAGGCATCCCATATGGTCCCCCAACCCAGGAGCAATTTCTGAGCACATAGCCAGGAGTAATCCCTGAGCATCATCTGGTGTGGCTCCAAAACAAAAAAATAACAACCAAAAAAACCACCACACCAAACAAAAACTTATTTTCTGATTTTGCTGGTCTACTTTGAAACAAATTTGAGATTCCCCATTAAATTTTAATAAGGTGAGAAAAGATACTCATGGATCATGAGAAATGTCTGCTGGAATAATGCTCTCATCCTTGCTTGCTTACCAAGATTTGTAACCTACAGAAAAGGGAACTCTGGGGAGTTCTTTTCTAGCACTATGTGTTAAGTATCACAACTTTTATTTAGGCTTCACTAACATTGAGGCAAAAGGGGTGTAGCCACAATGCTGCTTATTTTTTTCCACTGAAAAGTTCTTCCTGAAGTTCCTTCTATTAGGGAGAAATAACTCAAGAATACTGCTTCTGGGGCCAGAGAGATAGCATAGGGTAGGGCATTTGCCTTGCATGCAGAAGGATGGTAGTTCGAGTCCCGGCATCCCATAGGGTCCCCTGAGCTTGCCAGGAGCGATTTCTAAGCATAGAGCCAAGAGTAGCCCCTGAGTGCTGCTGGGTGTGACCCAAAAACCAAAAAAAAAAAAAAAAAAAAAAAAAAAAAAGAATACTGCTTCCCCATCAGTTCAAGCTACACACTTAGGAACATTACCACTCTTCTTTCTTCAAGAGACACTGATTTCATTCACATTTTTCTGTTTAACAACGATAACAGAGCATTGGCATGAAAATGTTTCTTTCTTTTCAGTGCTATTTTATATCCAACAGGTCTTATGTGTGACCGAGATGCCACAAAGTGCCCGTTGAATAAAGTAATAATTGCATGCATCGTGTCAGAAAATTTCCTTCAGCTAGAGAGACTTGACTTATCAGGAAGAAAGAGCTCAATAAATAATAAAGGCCAGACATTCCTAGTTATATCCTAGTAAATTTTTTAAATTCCAAAGATAAGGGGGGAAATCAAGCAAACTTCTGAAAAGAAAGAGGTACCATACATAAAAGAACCCAACTAAACACTGAGTTTATTAAATAGTCAAGTATCTATAAACTCTGGAATAAAAAGTTTTGTAACTACAGGTTTTTTCCTCTCAACCATGCTAACACAGGTCAAGGTGAAATAGACATTCTGGGGGAGTCAAGGCCTTAGAAAGAATGTAAGCCACATAGCAAGCACACAGAACAAGCACAAGGTCTACATCCATCAATTTCTTTAGCATAGAGATGTCAAATGAGGAAAGATAAAACTGAACAAGAAACAGCAGTAGCAATAAATTTTGCAGTGCCATCTAAATGGATTATGATAACATGACAGAGATTTGTAATATAAGAGATAAGAAAAGATGGCTGAAATAGAAAACAGAACAGAAATAACGATCAAATGTTAAGAAGATATGTCAAATGTCTCTGAAGCAAAAATCTATGGAAACCAAATACATAAATGCACACAACATTTGAAATACAAAAACTGCATGTAATGCCTTTGTGGTGAGAGAATTTAATATTTATTCCAACAAATTACATTAAGGAGTCAGGAAGACAGCACAGAGGTGAATACTTTGCATACAGCTGACCCTGGATCCATACCTAAAATTGCATATAGTCTCCCGAGTATACTATCAAGAGTGACCCTTGAGCACAGAACCAGGAGTAAGCACTGAGCACTGGTAGGTATGGTCCAATCCCCCCAATTAAGTTAAAATTAATAAGGATCAAATGTCATATGGATATAGAAGATTTAAAACTATAGCCAAGAAGCTCAACTTTACCTAATAATTTATACCAGAAATGGAAAAATAAACATTATACTAATATGTCTCAGTGGTATTTCCAAAAAATTGTTATGCCTTACTCAAAAAGAAAATTTAAAATTCAAAAAACGTAAAGATTATACACACCGTACTTTGAACTCAAACCAATAAAACTAAATACTATTGCAAAAAAGAAATTAAAGCTGATATATAAGCACTTGCAAGAAAGTTCTGAGGAAGAGCAATTAACATGTAATGGGGCACAAACTAAACTTGTAACCAAAGACAACGCATTGCTTTCAAGTTCATTTTAAAAACTGAAAATAAATAAAACTAGAAATACGAGGCTGGAGAGATGATGAGTACAGCAGGAAGGATGCTTTGTCTGCATGTGGCTGACCTGGGTTCAATCACCAAGTCCCTCCAGATGTGACCCCTGAAAGACAAAGAGTAAGACATTAGTATAGCTAGGTGTGGTCCCAATCAAAGAAACATAAAACATTTTCACTAGATGACAAAATAAACCTGGGGCCAAAAATGTGGCTGAAGTAGCTGAGATTGCATGTGCAAGGCTCTGGGCTTGATCCCAGAACTGATAATGTCTGAGCTGCACGAGTACCATCAGATGTGTCCCTGCGGATCCTAAGCACCACAGAGCTCCAGCATCTCAGTCAGGAACCCCCCTTCAAGAATAATAATAATAATAATAATAGTAATAGTAATAATAATAAAGTTGTTAATCATTGAAAGAAAATTAGTAGAAACCAAAAAAGATTTTTTAATGCAGAGTTGTTTCTTTGTATTATTTATTGAAGGTCTGTTGAAGAGAAAAGGAGAGGAAGAATAGACAATACTCAGGATGAGAAAGAAGGTAAAAATCAGAAATGCAAAATAATAATCATAAAAGAATATGCTGTATATCTTTCTGGCGATCTATTAAAAATCTAGAAGAGTAATTCTCAACTTTGACTGCATGCTGTGATAACTTAAGGAATATTGAAAATGCTCAATGCTTCATCCCCACTCCTACAGATTCTAATTTAATTGGTCTGGAGTATGGCCTGGGCACTGGGAAATTCAAAGCAGCCCTCACAAGATCCTTATGTTCACCAAAATTGAGAGTTGCTAATGCTTAGAGGGCATGGGTCCAGTCACAGCATCTTCAGGTTACTGGTCCAAAACACAGAATCACTGGCCTCACCACAGGGCAATAGAATCAGAATAAGCACCTTATCTCAGGTGTTTTATATGCACTTAAATAAATGAGAAATACAAATAGAGGGGGAAAAGAAAGATTTCCAAAGGATATCAAAATTTAAGAAAAAAAATTGATGGACTAGGCCAGAGCAATAGCACAGAGGGCAGGGCATTTGCCTTGCATGAGGCCAACCAGGGTTTGATCCCCAGCATCCCATATAGTCCCCCAAACTATTAGTAGTAGTGATTAGTAGTAAATCACTAGTAGTGATTTATGAGCACAGAGCCAGGAGTAATCCCTGAGTGCCTCTAGTTGTGGCCCAAAAACAAACAAACAAAAACAAAAAAGAAAAATTGATGGACCAATTAATATAGATCAATAATATAAGAGTCTATTACTTATAAAAAGGCTTTAATGCAAATACTTTTTTGGGGGGGTCACACCTGGCAGTACTCAAGGGTTACTCCTGGCTCTGCACTCAGAAATTGCCCCTGGCAGGCACGGGGGGGGGGACCATATGGGATGCTGGGATTCGAACCACCATTCTTCTGCATGCAAGGCAAACGCCCTACCTCCACGCTCTCTCTCCAGCCCCGAAAATACTTTTTATAACTATTTAAAACCTAAAAGTCAGATACTGAGGGCCAGGTAGATGGCTCAAAGGGCTGGAGAAAATGTTTTCAGTGTGGAAATCCAGGACTCATTTCCTATATCGTAAGATCCTTCAGAACTGCACAGAGACTAGGCCCCCCCACTCCAAGCACTACTGACTGTGGCCACAAAACAAAACAAAAAGTGGATAATGTCTCTGGTTTTTATATCATTATAAATTACAGAACAGATTCTAAGTTTATTTTATAGAGTTAGTATTGCATTAATATTCAAATTTGATAATCATGCAGAATAAGAAAATGTCAAAATTAAGAATGCATTTAAAGGTTCTAAATAAAATGCTAGTTGACATAAGCAATAGTAGATTTAAAGAACAATAAAAACTGCCTGCATAGGGCACGTTTATCCTCAAAAGGTAAATAAAAAGCTTTCTAAAATCTAAGAATGCAATTAAATATAACTCATTACATCAAAACAATACAGCCGTTTCATCACCACTCAGTCACTAATGGGTCAGTTCTGAAAAAATAATGATTGTAGGGGACTGGAGTAATATGGAGGTTGGGGCCCTTGCCTTGCATGCAACTGACCCTTGTTAGATCTGCAGCACCCCATATGGTTCCTGAAACACAGAAGCATGATCCCTGAGCAGAGAGTTAGACAAAATAAAACTGAAGATGGTAAATGATGTGAGACTGAGGTCTTGTGTACAGATGCCCAAACAAAGTAATAGTGGCATGAATTGGAAGAGGTCGTGGGTCCAAATGCATAGAAGACAGAACTTCCCTCTACAGAAAGGTCCCTCTTGGAAGAGGTCAGGTTAGAAGGGCAGACCCAAAAGATAGTCGAAAAGTTGAGTGGTATGGTGGCAATTCCATGAACTTAGTGCCACAAGAGTCACCCACTGGTGGAAGCAGCAAAAGACCCGAAATTCAGCCTTTCTGCAAGGACATGTAAAGGGCTGCAGGCATTGTGGAGTGGGCAATATTTGGTAGATTCCTCAAGGAAAGCGAAAAACCTCACCTGGAGAACTTTCACCAGGCTTAGTGATGGCTGAAGTCTGGGTGTTCTCCAAATGCAGCTTAGCCAGGTTGAAGCCAGAGTCAAGGTCCATCCACGAGACAATCGGGTCTTGATTCACACCTGAGTGGAAGGCAAAAGCCTAGCAAGCTGCTCTGATGAACCGAGGGGGTGCAAGCTGTGTGGAGGCATCCTGAGGCCCATTCTGGCATTTGGGGAAGTCCTCCCTTGCGATGCCGCCTCAAAAGCTGGTGCATCTTTTTCTCCCAAACCTTTAGTTTTGGTAACCAGTGGCAACGGAGAACTCAGCTGGTAGCACTATTGCATTAGTAAACTTTATAAGGGGAGGGGGGTCACATTCAGCAGTGCTCAGGGATTACTCCTGGCTCTGTGCTCAGAAATTGCTCCTGGCAGGCTCAGGGGACTATATGGGATGCCGGGGATTGAACTCTGGTCCATCCCGGGTCGTCTGCGTGCAGGCAAATGCCCTACCGCTAGGCTATCTTCCTAGGCCCACATTAGTAAACTCTTAATGAGGAGTTTGCTCATGGCTTTTTACTACTTATATAATAGTTCTGCATGCTTACAATACAGACCCAGGGGCACTACTGAACCCCAGATTATCATGAATATCATCCGCCATCACGGGCATCACTATATGCTCTGACTCTGATACGGTGAAAGTATTTGAAAGGAATAAAAGGTCTTCAAGAAGCCTGTGGTTTGGCCAGCTGGCAATGCTTCTTGCAATTCGCAGTAGTCTGTGAGTGCCCGGATGTAGCACAAGGGCTTTCATTTAAAGAAAGAACCGCAAGAGCTTCAATACTTTTCTTGCTGAGAAAAAGTAGAGTGATGTAGGATGTTCTCAGTGAAGAATAATTGTGAATTGATTTATGATTAGTTGTTATCTAGCTGCTAAAAAATGACCAATTCTGGGCCAGAGAGATGGTATGTGGGTGAAGCACTCACTTGCCTGGAATGCACAAACCCCAGTTCCAACCTGAGCACAGCCAGAAAGGACCCCTGACCCAGGAGTAAGTAGATCCTGAATACTGCTGGCCAGAACCCAAACCCATGCCCTACATAAATAAATAAATTATTGGCTCTTCTTTGGAGATATTTTGTAAGGATGCAAGACTTAAGCAGCTATCATCTCACTCTGCCTGTAACTGAATTTCATAAAACCCTTTCTAATATATTAAATCACTGTAAGAGAAGTTCTCGCAAAAACTAACAGAAAAGGAAATAATCAACATTTCCATGATGATTGTATGCACAGAAATTTAAGGAACTATTACAGCATAATTAGAATGGAAAGAAAATGTGGTAAATTTGCTGAATACATAAAAATACATAAAAGTTAATAGCTTTTGTCTATACTCTAGCAGTATCTCAGTATTTCAAATATATATCATGTACTATGGCCAGAGGTACTGGCCATATTCAGCTCAGAGGGCTGAACGCATGTTTTGCATGTGGAAGTCCTGGTTTGACATATATAAGTATAATATATATGTATACATATAGACTTTACTTAATGAAAGTTAGGAACTATCTGAAGAAAGCAGTAATATGGTGTATAGTGTAGTGTTGGAACATTCTATGTGTGCAACCCTATCAGTATTGTAAAATATGGTGCCTCAAATTAAAAAAAACACACACAATATAAAACAGGAGCCAGAGCAATAGTACAGCAGTAAGGGACTTGTTTGCATTTGGCAAACCAGGGTTCAATGCTTGGCATCCATCCCATCTGGTCCCCAAAGCACCACTAGGAGTAATTGCTCAGTGTAAAGCCAGGAGTAAACCTCAGAGCATCACCAGGGGTAGCCCCCAAACAAAACAAAAAAAATATAAAACAATGGGGCTAGAGAGATAGCATGGAGGTAAGGTGTTTGCCTTGCATGCAGAAAGACAGTGGTTCAAATCCCAGCATCCTATATGGTCCCCTG
>PVKC010011825.1:13106-24393 GCA_004027635.1 Crocidura indochinensis | reverse complement strand
TACCTCCAGCGCCACCGCCCGGCCCCTCTCCCATTCTTTTTACTTTTTCATTTTTATTGATAGTTCAGAAATTAATGGGTATCAATTAAAGCCATGAAGTTAAAACTAAACTAAATAACAAGACTCAGATCTTCGATGACAATTAGAAAAATGCACAAGGGATACCATTCTATTATAAGATGCCAAGATATAAGAGTCTTTCAATATCAAATCTGGCAAGTATCTATAGTGAAAAAACTCATATGTTGCTAATGGGGGAAAATTAGAATATACAAGTTGTAAAACAACTTATAAGCAACATTTCACTTACATTTATTAGCCTTATAAAGTCATATAAATGCATTTTGTTTTTCTTTACTTCTTTAAAAGTTTGTTTAAGTGCCATGGTTACAAAATTGTTTATGATTGAGTTTTACCCTTAACCCATGAACATTTCCCTCTACCAATGTCCCTGGTTTCCCTTCTACTCTTCCCCCTGCCTGCTTCTGAGGTCAGGCATTTTGCATCTCTCTCTCTCTCCCCTCCTTCTCCATCCCTCTCTCTCTTCTCTCTCTCTTTCTCTCTCGCTTTCTCTCTCTCCCTTTATTTCACTTTTTAAACATTATAGTTTGCACTATTGCTAATGAAGGGGAACCATGTCTATCACTTTATCTGCATTCAACACTCAGTTATTGTCCTGAGTAATCAGTTCCTACTATCATTGTCATAATGGTCCATTCTCTGCCCTAAATGCTCTGCTCTACTATTTGTGGCAAGCTTCCTGCCATGGACTGATCCTCCTGACCTTTCTCTTTATTGTCTGGATATTATTCTCATACTACCTTTTATTTTTTTCTTATATCTCATAATGAGTGAGATTATTCTATGTCTGTTCCTTTCCCTCTGACACATTTCAGCATAATATCATCTCTGTATAAGCAAAAATCATGACTTTATTTTTCCTATCAGCTACATAATATTCCATTGTGTAGATGTACCATAGTTTCGTTTGCCACTTATCTGTTCTCGGGCACTTGGGCTGTTTTCAGTTTCTGGCTATTGTAAATAGTAGTTCGGTGAACATAAGAGTATAGATGGCATTTTTGTATTCTGACCTTTTTAGAAAATATTGATCCATTTATCCTTGAGATTCAGTAGGCATCTCCATTTCATTGTACCATGGGCTTGAGTATTCAGCCTACTGAAGTCCTTCACTAAATATCTATTTATTATAGATAATCCATAGTAAAATTAGTCATATGTACATGTAGACAGGTAGCAACTCTGTCTAGACCTGATATAGGTTGATTTTACTTCTTTGCTTTTTAAATTACTGTAATTTTGAGGCATTTTCTTG
This sequence comes from Crocidura indochinensis, assembly GCA_004027635.1. Taxonomy (NCBI): domain Eukaryota; kingdom Metazoa; phylum Chordata; class Mammalia; order Eulipotyphla; family Soricidae; genus Crocidura; species Crocidura indochinensis. The sequence continues at coordinate 23,057 of PVKC010011825.1, read as the reverse complement.
TTTTCATTTACATAGAGTGATCTTTTAATGAATTTTCTTTATCTCCTTTCCTGCCCATAGTTTACCCTTTAGACTTTAATTTTTTTTTTTTTTTTTTTTTGGTTTTTTTGGGTCACACCCAGCAGTGCTCAGGGGTTACTCCTGGCTCCAGGCTCAGAAATTGCCCCTGGCAGGCACAGGGGACCATATGGGATGTCAGGATTCGAACCACCATCCTTCTGTATGAAAGGCAAATGCCTTACCTCCATGCTATCTCTCCGGCCCCTAGACTTTAATAATTTTTAAGATGGGTGTTTTGCTATTGCTTTTGTTGTCAAATCCAAATGCCTTAAGATTTTCAAGGAAGTCTTTATAATATTCTAAGTCATCTTTTCTAACCATGTTTCCTGGAGTTTATTCATCTGATTTATCTTTCACTGTTTAGAAATTAAAAAAAATCAAAATATCTATTTAAAGAATGTGTAAGTTGTAGAACTAGAACAATACAGAATCTGACATAAATGTTTCCAAATTTACCAGAATGGAAATAATAAAAGATGAATCAGTAAACTTGAAAATCAAGAGTCCCTATTCTGGGGGTGGTGAGATCATACAAGGGTAAGGCCTTGTATGTGATCAGCTCTAGTTTGATCTCTGGCACTTCCCATAGTCCTCTGAGAATCACCAGTGGTAAGCACTAAATACCACCAGGTGGGGCCCAAAAGTCAGGGGGAAAATCATCATTATTATTATTTCTACTCACATTTTACATTTATTCATTATATGACTATAAGTATGGTTTTTTTTTTTTTTTTTTTTTTGGTTTTTGGGTCACACCTGACAGTGCTTAGGGGTTACTCCTGGTTCCATGCTCAGAAATTGCTCCTGGCAGGCACGGGGGACAATATGGGGCACTGGGATTTGAACCGATGACCTTTTGCATGAAAGGCAAATGCCTTAACTCCATGCTATCTCCCGGACCCCGGTTTCCTTTTCTTTTATAGAGTGCCTTTATTTTTTCCCAGAGGATTAGCTTGGTTTGGTGGTGAATTCCTTTAACTTAACTGTTGGAAAATGCCCCTTTTGCCTTCAAATATCTGTGATAATATTGCTGGGTATAGTATTCCTAGTTGGAGGTCTTTGTTCCATGCCACTTCTAAATGGTAGAGTTTCTGTGAAGAAGTAAATATCTGATAGTCCTATGAAGTGACTTACTTGTGACTCTGATTTTATCTTGACTGCTCTTTCATTTTTATAATGTTACTTTTTAAAAAATAGTTTTGGTTATTGGACCACATTTGGCTGTCTCAGGGCTTATTTTTGTTCTGCACTCAGGGATCACTACTGAAGGGCTCTGGGGACTGTACAGGGATATTAGGAACTGAACTGTGGGCTGTATGCAAGGCAAGTGCTTTATGTACTATATTGTCTCTCCAGCCTCCTTTTCTTTCTTTTTATATTAATTTGTGTCTTATAAGTGGTGTACCTTTTTAGGATTATTGTGTTTGAACATCTTTCACATACTTGAATCTGGTTTCTAACTCTTTTCTTATTTTGGGGAAGTTCTTTTTTTAGGGGTGGGGAGGTTTGGGCCACACCCGGTGACACTCAGTGGTTGCTCCTGGCTCTGCACTCAGATATTGCTCCTGACCATATGGGACTCAGGGGATCGAGTCTAGGTCCATCCTGGGTCAGCCCCGTGTAAGGCAAACACCCTACCGCTGTGCTATCACTCCGGCCCTGGGGAAATTCTTAGTTATTTATTCAAGTAAGAATTCTACCCTTGGGAATATATAGTAGTCAATGAAAAGAAACCTTGGGATTCCTTTCAACAGAAATCGTTGGGCAATGGGGAAGGGAAAGATGGACTAGACCACATCTAGGGGCAGTAGAGGAGGATATTATCACTTTGGTTGGTAAATGTGCTGGCATAGCAAAAATTATATGCCCCAAATATTAATACTATTGTAAATTATGACACCTCAGTATGAAGGGTGGGAGAGGTTGGAATAAAAATATGATTTCTTTCTTTTCTGGGAACCCTGTGATGTTGTAGCATTTAATACTGTCTAATTTAGCTCATATTATCTCTATTGTTTTTAATTCTTTTTATCTCTCTTTTGTTATCTTTTTGAATGGTTTCCATTAATTTAGAGCGCTCTGATTAAATTTTTGGCTGCTCTCACCTGCTATTAAGCCACTCTGTTGTATGTTCTGCTTTATGATTTCCGTTTGGACTTTCCTCAATTTTGTTTTTTCCCTTATAATGTCTTTGTTCAAGTTCTTTTTATGGATCTCCTCATTTTAGCAATTATTACTAGGATTGTTGCTATGAAGTTATCTTTAGGTGGCTTGCATAGCTCTGTGAGTAATTTCTATGTTTAGTCATCTTTATCCATTGGTGTGGAGGAGTTTGTTTGTATCTCCATTATTTGTATGTGGTGTACCCTATCAACTTAGACCAGTGCTGGAGTTAGTGTTTAAATAGGCCTGCAATGTAATGGGGTTCAGGATAGTATTCAGAAGCACCTGTGTGCCACATTTAAGAGGGTGACACAGTGCTCAGGAACCCACACTTCATTGATTCCCCCAGACATGGTGGAATGGTCCAGGTGGTGACAGAAGATGCTATCTAGGACTGGCAGGAAACATTTGTAATTCCCTCCCCATGGAAATTTTTATTTCATATTTTATAGTCCTAAAAGTATATTCAATCTTACTAGTTATACCATATGTTTGAACATTGCATGTTGTATATTGTACATTGTATATTGGCCTGTATTTCTACTCTTTGACTCCAAAGGAAAGATTATTTGGTAAATAGAACAGTTGCAGAGGTTGAAAGTAAATACAGTCAAAACACACGATTGAATGGGCCAGTGGAAGCAATAAATCCAGTGTGGATGCAACTCAGTGGTGGTAGATAGGAAAGGAAACAGTATGAATACCTCAGCAGTGCTTTAGTAGGAAGTAAAAGTTAGCAAATACGATAGCTACCATTTTTGAACTTCTTATGTATGTAAAAAGTATTGTAATAGGGGCCGGACGGTGGCGCTGGAGGTAAGGTGCTTGCCTTGCCTGCACTTGCCTAGGACAGACTGCGGTTCGATCTCCTGGTTTCCCATATGGTCCCCCAAGCCAGGAGCGACTTCTGAGCGCATAGCCAGGAGTAACCCCTGAGCATCACTGGGTTGGCCCACAAACAAACAAAAAACAAAGCAAAACAAAAGTATTGTAATAAAACCAAGTTCATTATTTTTACTAAATTCTAATAAATCTCTGAGATCTATACTATCACTGTTTACATTTTACTAACAAGTCAACTGAAGTCATGCCAAAGGTTCTAACCTGGAAACTAAGCCTTTTATCATGGGGCCTGCCTCCAGGGCACATAGAATCATTGATGTCTCATGCACATCTTCAGAATGGGGAACCGCATATGCAAAACCTTGACATTAAAGGTACATTTTGGTACTCCTGAAATTCCAAGAAGGTTATTAGGATTTGAACCTAGTCTAAAAACTGGGATTGGACAGGATCTTGAAGGACTATCTTTGTATTGCATACTAAATCCACTTGGAATTTAACCTGAAAAAGGGAGAGAAGTGTGAAAGTAGTGAACACTTGAATTTAGAACAGTTATTTTGGGAACTGTAAAATACATTGGTACTTAGAGGAGGAAATGTTGAGTCTGAAGGCCTGGAGCTCTTTAGGAAGGTATCACATATTGCAAGGGAGAGAAGATGAATATCTAATTCATTCATAAAATAGATATAAGAACCAGTAGGTTAAGCTTACCAAGATTTCTCCCTGGCTGACTACCTGATTCTTGCTCCAGATCTGATTGGTAGAGGATAAGGAAAGGGTAAATAGGTATTTGGACATATTCATTTTAAGTAATTATAAAACATTCAAGTAATTATAAAACATTCAAGCTTTCCAAGTTTGCAGTTAAGTAGAAAGATGGATCCCCATTTAAATAAAAACGTGTGTAGGTAGTTAAGCGCATAGAATTAGGGAAAATAATTTCTTTGGGATAGAGCTGAGCAAGAAAGGTTGTACTGGGCTTGAAACTCTTAGGAACACTAATACTGATTGTGAGTCAGTAATAAATTTCAAGAAAGAAAGATAGTTGGAATGGAATGGAAAAGCCCTTGGAAAAATTTCAAAATCAGGAAATATCATAGAGGGCAAGGCACAAGAGCAGAAATGAGCTATCCCTTGACTTATGAACTGCAGACGTAACCTAAAGTAAAGAAAACCAGGCACATTGCTTACCACCAGAGAGTGTTGGTGACTTTGATGAGAGCGAATGCAATAAAGAGATAGAAGGAGAGCAGTGGGGGCCAGATGGAAGAGATATAAATACTGAATAGTAGTGAACAAATGCATTTTTATTTTTCTCTTAACCAAGAAAAGACTAACATCTAAAATATTTTTTTAAAACAAACAAAACAACCTAGTACAGATATTAAGGTGCTTGACTTGTATATCACTGTTAGATCTCCAGTACCACTTAGGGTCCCCCGAGCAACTTCCATAAATGATCCCTGGACACAGAGCCAGGAGTAAGTCCATAAAATAGGGAACAAAACAAAACCTAGATGAATAAATAGAGTGATTTTCAGAGATCAGGTGCCCTTAGAATTGGTGGATGTAGGACTGGAGAGATAGCACAGCGATAGGGCTTTTGCCTTGCATGCAGCCCATCCCGGAGGGATGGTAGTTCAAATCCCGCCATCCCAAATGGTCCCCCATGGCTGTCAGGAGCGATTTCTGAACTCAGAGCCAGGAGTAACCCCTGAGTGCCACTGGGTGTGATTCAAAAACCAAAACAAACAAACAAAAAAGAGAGAGAGAAATTGGTGAATGTGGAGACAGAAAGGGAAACTTTCTTCAGTTAAGGATTGTGAAGAAGAGGAAATGAGGGTGAAGGAAGTTCATATCATTGGACTTGCAATTAAGAGTATAGGCTGAAACTATTGCATACTTCTCCTTCTCAACGGAAGTCCTCAGTTTAGTTTAAGTTAAGAGAAAGATCTTTGGGGAGTACTAGACAAACTCTTGCAGGATACTGATCTAAGTTCTTACAAAGGAGAGGATATTTAAATGAAATATATGAAAAAGCTAAGAATGAATGTCTAGATGTATGGGACTCTTACACTTTACCATTTTTTTCCCCTAGCAGCAGTGAAAAAATGCATAGATGTCTAAAGGAGTGGTTGTTGCACATCATTTGTTGATATAGGAAGATAAAAGTAAGGGGCTAGATAAATAGTACAAGCATGTGGCAGTTGCCTTGCATGGTTTGATTTGGTCCATGGCATACCATGATTCCTTGAGCACAACGCAGAAAACTAGGAGAACCCTTTTTTGGGTATGGCTTATTCCTTTCCAGCAATGGGCCTCATTCTTCCAAGTGAAGATCCTAAACTTCAAGAAGAAGTGGTCCATTTCTTATCATTATATTCCCCACATCCTTTTGTAGTGCTTGAGATCAGGTAATATGCAATAAAAGTCTGTTGCAGTCTAAGAATTTTAAGTTGGACTTATTATGCTGTATGTAGCTAGCTACATTCTGGACTCTGGTATAAAATGCTTTAATTTGTAATTAGGGCTAATATTGATATAAAATGATTTTTAATCTGCTTTATTTATGTATTTTAACTCTAGAATAACCAATAGTTGACTATTCAAACCAATATTTGTCTATTCTTACCAGATTTAGACTACTGTCTAAGTTTCTATCTTCATCTGCATTCCTTACTTGTCCTCTGTTCATCTTTCATTCATTTTACTCTTTTAATAGGGGGGTAGTAGTGTGCAAAAGAGAGAAAACCCAAATCAGATAGCTTTTCTGGTTAACAAGGATTTTATTTTGGTTTGGGGCCACAACCAAACCAATTGTGCTTAGGACCTAACTCCTGGCTCTGCATTCAGGAATTTACTCCTGAGAGTGCTGTGGGGACCAGATGGGATGCCAGGGATTGAACCTAGATCAACCACATGCCAGGCAAATGTCCTATGCATTGTACTGTCTCTCCAGTCCTTGGGGAAAAATATTTTTGGCAGTTTTTAGTTTTATGGGGAGGGGCTGGGAAAAAAATTGTAGTTAAGAGTGGGAGAGTGGCTTTTTGTTTGTTTGTTTTTATTTTGACTATCTTTACTTCTTATTTGTAAAAAGAGTTGGAGGCAAACTAGTGAATAAGTTTTATTCCTGGTTTTGTGCTTAAGGATCATTTCTGGCGGTGCTCAGGGGACCAATGCAGGAATTGAAGCCTTATGCTTGGCAATGCCTTAACTCCTATACTGTTTCTCTGGTCCCACATATGTATTTTAAGAGATCCTTTTGTCTTGGGATCATATCAAAATCATCATGCCAGTGATGCTCAGTGTTTATTCCTGGCTCTGCATTCAGGAACTACTCCTTGTGGTGCTTGGGGGTTGAACCCAGGTGGGCCGTCTTCAAGGCAAGCACCTCACTGACTGCATTGATGCTCTGGGTTTAAGAGATGATTTTGACACGATTGTGAAATGAATGCATTTAAAGATTTCATTGCATTCACTAATTTGCAAGCAAGCTAGCAAGTTGGTAAAACTATATTGGTTTTAAAGGAAAGTCAGAAGAGTAGGCTTATTTGTAGGCAATAAAAAATGCTGAAATGAATTTCCTAATAGATGCAAATTGGTTAGACTCCTCAGGGCAATAAAATGTAAATTTTTAAAATCCTCTCTTCTACCTGGTAGAAATCAATTGGAGAACAAAACGTATTTGTGTTTCTTTGGACATGAATAATTTGTATTACCATCTAGTTTTCTATAACTTACAAAATTATAAAGTATACAAGAAACCCAGGACCCTGTAGCATCAGATATTCCCCAAACATCTGTGAAACAATGCCTACTACATTACAAGGGTATTCTGTAATCTCTGTCCACTTGGAAATGGTTCATCATATTTCTAATGTGTTCTTTTATATTTTTAATCCCAGCCTTCTAGTGCTTTCTTCTTTCTTTTACCCACTCTGTACCTTTTAGTCAGGGGAAATAATTTACAACTTCAAGGTTTTGAAGACTACAATTGCAAATTTAAGTTTTGCCTAGGTCTTCCTAATATTTAGAGACTGGGAAACAGGTAAACTTTGGTTAGCTACAGGTTGCTTCACACAGCATTTTCTCAGGAATATAACAATTTGGGCCTGCCTGTACAGATAAAAATAACAGGCATTACCTCGTTTTTAATTCTATCATCCTGAAAATGTATAGTACATGAGAGAGCATTAACCCATGTAACCCCTCTTCCCCTTTTGATGCTCACCACAGTTTCATAAAGTTGCCTCGTGTTTATTTTTGATCCCCTTAACAAAGAGTAAACCAAAGCATAGAACAACTAAATAAGCTGCTTAAGGTTGCATTCTGAAAAGTCAAAGGCAGAATTAGCACTTCGGTGTCAAATTCTGCTAACCATCCCAGCATTCCATTTAATGGTCATTTACTGAATAAGAATTAAGTTCCTTTAATCATAACATTCTGTGCCTCTAAGCAATTTCTTTCTCCATTTATAGAGTAGGAAGATATCTTAAAGTGGATATGAATCTTTCTATTTTATTAGTGTTTACAACTAGTGTAGGTTTTTGAGCTAGAGGAAATGGAAGACAGCTATTAATTTTTTTTCTCCTATTCTTGCCCATTTTAAGTGATAGATGAGTGACTGCAATTGTTTTCCTAACCTTTTCATTAAAAGGCAATAGTTTTTCTTACTGAGAGGAATTTGAGAGAATATACCTTACTATTAGCAGTCACTACTCATTGTGGCGACTTATTGCTTAGGTCTACATTGAGCAGTGTAGAGCTCATAGGACAACAAACTACTTGTATTTCTTCAGAATTGGGAACATTACAATTTGGAGATTGTTCAGTAGTTTGTATAAAACATGGAAGTGGAGAATACCTTTCAAGTCTACATAATCCTTCATAATTCTCCCATACAAATGTATATTCTTGTCTGTATAATGAAAAAAGTTAGCCACTGAGCCTCTTCCCTTCTTGGTCTTTGTCTTAAGACTTTGCATCCTTGTGGGAAAATATAATGCGTTTCTCCAGACTTATTTCTGTGTTAATGTACAGTGGAAGCAACATTTTGGTAATGCAACTTGTGAAGCTAGAGATAAACTCTGTAACAGTTTAGTAACTTCTCATAGGGGAAAATGTATGGAGGCTGAGTCTAAATATGATTTTTGGCTTGATTTCTTGTTCAAAATTTCCCATGGCAAGGACAATATGAATTTTGTATAAATTTAATATAAAGGTAATTACTTCAAAGCTTTCAAAGCCAGGTACTAAACCTTCATGTTCCAGCAAGGTTGCTGAATTTATTCCCAAGATGTTTGGCGAGGAATGCTTTGTCTGCCGAGGATGAATAAGGAAAAGCTATATTGTTTATCAGCTGTGCAGGTTAATATTAAAGTCATTTGCTGCTCTTTTTCATCTTGCCAGCTTTATTTATAGTGGCCTGGTTAAATTAATCAAAGCTCTACTCTATAGCTTCCAAGGATTTTTTTTTTAACACACATTGAAAAAAAAAATCTTACAGATCTCTATAATAAACTATTTTTCTTTGCTTTTCCAGGATCAGCTCAGCTAATCTTTAATACGACCAAATCTGTAGAATACACCATTTGCAACGAAACGGTGGTCATCCCCTGCATTGTTATTAATGTGGGGGCAAAGGACATTGCTGAGATGTATGTCAAGTGGAAACTTAAAGGCGAATACGTTTTGAACTTTGACGGAGCAAATCGGAAGTTAGAAACCTACCCTAACTTTCCGAGTGCAAAAATCTCCCAAGCAGATCTGCTGAAGGGTATTGCCTCCTTGACCCTGAATCGAGAGGATGCCGTTGTGGGAAACTACACTTGTGAAGTAGCGGAATTAACCAGAGAAAGTGAAACCAGCATAGAATTAAAATACCGCGTTGGTAAGTTCTTCATAACAACTTCCCTCCCTTCCTTTTGGCCATGCCACACCCTTAAGCTTATAAGAAAGGATACAAAATGGAGCTAAGAACTTCTTTGAATCAAAAAAAAAAAAAAATCATAGACTCTTGCTAATAAAAGTATGTGTAGCAGCTTTAAGATGACAAACTTTACCTTGTTGGTTTTTCTAGTTCTCACACTTCGCCCTCTTTGTTGTTTTAATTTTATATCAGGTAGCTCTAAGGTTTGGGTCTAAGGAGAATTCTTGGGGAATAAATGGGGTCATGCGAATCACTTAGGATCGCCTACTCTGCATTTGTTTGCTGCTATAAAAAGTATTCTTTGATGTTATTTTTTTCAGCTTTTCTCTCTCTTGTTTAACCTTATGCTTTGAACAAGGGCTGGTAAGTCAGTGCCTTGCTCCCCCTGGGAAGAATAGAAAGAGAAGGAGAATCAGGAGATTAAAAACCAGGTCATCATGGATGATTTGTTGAGATTTCTTCTGCTTATTATCTGGGGTGTGCTTTTCCATGCCTAGGATCTGGAGGAGCTGGGGATAAAGTTAAATTTGAATTCCACTTTCTTATAGCAGAATGATTCTACCCTTTTTTTTCATGGGTTGGAGAATTGCTTAAAGTATTTCACTTAATACCCTTTCTTCTCTTTCCTTTCCTCTCACCTTCTTCCTCCATTTCTCTCTCCCTCCCTCCCTCCCCTCCCTCCTTCCCCCCTTCTTTCCTTCCTTCCTTCCTTCGTCCCTCCCTTCTTTCCCTCCTTCCCTCTCTCCCTCCCTTCCTTCCTCCTTCCCTCCTTCCTCCCTCCCTCCTTCCCTCCCTCCTTCCTTCCTTCCCTCCCTTCCTCCCTCCCTCCTTCCTTCTTTCCTTCCTTCCCTCCCTCCTTCCTTCCTTCCTTCCTTCCCTCCCTTCCTCCCTCCCTCCTTCCTTCTTTCCTTCCTTCCTTCCTTCCTTCCTTCCTTCCTTCCTTCCTTCCTTCCTTC
>PVKC010011825.1:0-13006 GCA_004027635.1 Crocidura indochinensis | reverse complement strand
TAGACTCTTCAATGCATGCAATTGCATTGTGATTTTCTAATTTGAAAACTATTTAGAAACACCAGATATATTACTGATCTCCAGATTAGACCATATTTTCAGATACTCCGCTTTAGACAAGACCAGAAAAATTAAATTGAACTGACTACGAGTCTTCTATCCTCGTAGTTCTTAGTGTTGTGGAAAGTTTGTTACTGGAGAGAAAATATAGTCTTTAGTCTAGTGGAATATTTTGACATTGCTCGGACCTAGGAATCAGGAGGCCTAAGTTACATCTTTATTCTGCAATTTAAGTATACTTGAGAAGATGCTTTTTTGAGTCCAAGATACTTCTTCTCTAAAATGGGGATGAAAATAGATCTCTTCTTTTATGTGTTCAACTGCCTAATGAGTATCAAATGAGATTCCTTGTGAACAAGTTCTCTGTAAACTCAAGTTCTTTGCAAATGGTAGTTGTGTTCATTTTAATTTTATTTCATGAAATACAATATACATTTGCAGTAACTGACTGGAGGTATTGTTCAAAGGACTTTTGATCACTGGAATGTGGGGAGAGATGAATTGATGTAAACTAAAAGAATTTTAGCGCTAATTTGCTCTGAACTCTTTCATACATATCTTTGTTAATTTGATATTAATTGGGAATTAGGAACTTTTTTATTTAGTGTACCTTTCAGCAGGGGTCTAATCATGTAGTCATATGCACTGAGTGACTGGAATAAAATTATTTAATTGTTGATTATAGTTCTTAGCTAAAATCTCTCTGAGGGACGGTACAGTTTCATAGGAATGAAAAACAAGATATGAGAGCACAGTAATTTTGGAGTGAAGTGTAGGTCACTGAAAGGTAAAGTAGTAAACTCAATATATGAGAGAAGGTCAGAAGATTGACTAAAGATGGAAGGTAAAGGTTACTAGTGTCTCACATGAAGACAAAGCTCCTAATTTCATGCATTGTTGTTTTGTCTTCATGTTTTTTAAAAAGGAACAGATAAAAATAAGAGCTTTGCTAGCCTTTTATCCAGGAAAATTTAGAAGTAGTAGTTTGCTATAGAAAACTGTACCAGAAGTTTCAGACATTAGCTTTTTACCTTTTGCACCACTTTTATTTACTTATTATTATTTTTTGTTTGTTTGTTTTGGGGCCATATCCAGCAATGCTCAGAGGTTTCTCCTGAATCTACACTCAGGAGTCATTGCTGGTGGTGCTCAAGTGACCATGTGGGATGTCACGATCGAATCCAGGTCAGCTGCATGTAAAGGAAGCACCCTGCCTGTTCTGCTATTGCACGGTCCCTCACTTTTATTTTTTGAAGCAATAAAATACTCACACAGAGAAAGAGCAAAGAGGTGTGTTGTGTGTACTTTTATTCACCCCCCCATGATTATTTCTTATGTAACTCTAATCCAGTATCCAAATGGATAGTTTGGCAATGGTAAATATATTATATGTACATAATTGCCATCACAATCAAAAAGTGAATTTTTATTATATATTGATCTTATGCTTTATCCAGTTAGTTGTAGCTCCAATCCCTAACCTGTAAAATGGTACTTCTATTCCATATACAGAATCTTGTTATTTTTCTAATGTTATATAAGTGAGTATTTATTCCTTTTTGAGGTTTATTTATTTTTTTGTTTTGTTTTTGGGCCACACTTGGTAACACTCAGGGTTACTCCTGGCTATGTGCTCAGAAGTCGATCCTAGCTTGGGGGACCATATGGGATGTCAGGGGATCGAACTGGCTCCATCCTGGGTCAGCCGCATTCAAGGCAAACGCCCTACCGCTGCGCTATCGCTCGGGTCCCTGAGGTTTATTTTTTAATTCAGCACAATTTTCCTGAAATCTCTCTAAGTTGTTACTTATCTTAAGAGCTCTCTCATTCTTGTTTCTCAACTGAGAAGTAGTCAATGGTATGGGTATATGACTATTCACCTGTTATGGCTATTTTCATTTGTATTTCATTTTGGGTATATTTTAAATGAAAAGTGTATGCTACCATACATACCATATCCACAAAGTATCAATATCTTTACAATCCTCACAGTTCTCCAGTGGACCATAATTATCATTTGATCCCAGCTCTTAACCCCAAATCTTATAAACTCAGGATCAAAATTATTTACTTAGGTTTGGTTTGGTCTGTTTCTGTGCTTGGCTTCTTTATATTCTACATATGAGTGAAACAAACTAATGTTTATCTTTCTTCTACTGACTTATTTTGCTCAGTATAATTCTCTCCCATTCTATTCCTCTTGTTAGCAATGGCAAGTCTTCATCCTTTTTATTATTTTAATAGTTATTGGTATTCTATTTTACATATATACACATATGAATCATATCTTATTTTGCTTAATATAATCTTCTCCCAATCTATCCATCTTGTTAGCAATGGCAAGGGCTCATCCTTTTTAGGTTTTTAATAGTTGAATGGTATCCTATTTTGCATAGATACACATATGAATCATACATAACATATATCCTATCTGCTCTCTCATCTATCACTGCCCATGTGGGTTATATCAGTAGTTTGTCTATTGTGATATTCATGCATTGAGCGCAGGTGTGCATTATTTTTATGGATTAATGTTCTTCAAATAGATGCCTACGAATACAATTGCTAGATCATATGTTAATTTCTATTTTTAGTTTTGTTTTGTTTTGTTTTCATCTAAATACTGGTTTTCATAGTCATTGAATCAACTTACATTCCTACTAAGGGTTGATGAGGCTCCTTTTTGCTTTAATATGCTGCATTTTTTATATATGTCATTCTCAAGTATGAGGTGATTTCCCATTGTTATCTCTTATTGCTTTCACCTCATATCAACATGGTGGTAATGGGAAAATTTTCATGTGCCTGTTGGACATGTTTGTCCATCTTGTATAAGTTTGTCCAGCTCTTGCATATTTCTTTGTGTATGTGTTTTTGGTTGTTTTTCTTTTTGTTTATTTCCTTTTGGTCCATGCCCAGCAGTGCTTGGGATATTCCTGACTTTGTGCTCAGAAATCATTCCTGGCGGGCTCATGGGATGCCAAGGCTCGAACCTGGGTCTGCCCCATGCCTCTTGCAAGGCAAATGCCCTACCGCTGTGCTCTTGCACATTTTAATTGTTTTTTTTTTTTTAAGTCAGTTGGATGAGTTTTGCCATGTATGAGATGAAAATATTTTCTCCCATTTAGCAAAATGTTTAGATTTTCATTTTACTGATCATGTTTTTCACTGTGCAGAAACTTTTCATTTGACTATCGTTCCATTTATTTAATTTTGCTTTTGTTTCCATACTTTTGGAGTGGATGCCCCAAGGACACTCTTAGTCTATCATTGTTGAAAGTTACCTGTTTTCTTCTATATATTTTACTGTTACAGATATGACTTCCAAGTCTTTAACTCATTGAATTAATTTTTGTAGATGGCACAAGATAATGATTTAATGTTATTCTTTTGTATGTGACCATCAGTTTTCCAGTACCATTGATTGAAGAGATTTTTATTTCTCCATTGTTGATTTTTTTTGGTATATTAACTGTATTTTCATGGTTTTCTTTCTCTACTCCAATTCCTATCCATATTCATATTTTTATTATATATTTATTTTTATTTTTATACATGTTTTTATTTCTGGTAGGCCACACCTTATTTTATTACAATACAAAGACTCCTTCCTTCCCTCCTTCTGCCCTTCACCTAAGGCTTTTGAAATGTAAAAGTCCACCTAGATTTCATTAGTTCCATTTTGGTACTTTTGTCAGTTCTTGGACCCTCCTCTGGCCTGGGCGTGGATCGAAGGGGAATAAAGGTTGTTGATTTGGAGATCTCCAACCTAGCTCATGGAGATTGTAAGTTTTCACTTGGATGTTGGCTTGAATTACTACTTCTTCACAGTGACCTTGCTCAAGACCTGTTTTCCCAGGGTTGAATTATGACTTGTGGATTCCAACATATTTCAACACCAAGCAATTCTAAATACTGTAACTTTATAATGTAGTTTGAAATTTGGAAGTATAATACCTGTTCTCTTTCTTTTATTTTTTTTCAGAATTGCTTTGGTTATTTATCTCTAATGTTCTGTACAAATTCCATAATTGTACTGTTTCCTTAAACATTACCTTTGGAATTTTCATATGGATTTATTGCATTGTATCTGACTATTACTTTGGATAAAATAGTTATTTTAAAAATGTTGATACTTCCAATCCATGAGCACAATATATTTCCATTTCTTTATGTATTCTACTATTTTACTATCAACCTCTTATGGTTTTCCAGGTGTAGATCTTTTTCCTAATTTGTTAATTTTACTCTTCAGTATTCAATTTTTTTTTTTTTTTGGATGAGACTGTGATTGTTCTCTTCTTGTTGGTTGCATATAGAAATGCATTACGTTTTGTAGAATGATTTGGTAGTCTGTGACTTATCTATAATTATTTATCCTTTTTAATTAAAGAATCTTTGAGGGAACTCCCCAAAAGTAGTCAGAGGCCCTGAAGACCATTCCTGTGATACTGAGCCAATCACACTGTATGTTTCATTGGTAGGTCCTGGTGATGTGGCACTGAACAGACACAGCAGTGTTGGAAGCCACCAGATTGGCCCTGGCAGTTCTTGGACCCCTCCAAGATTGATATTCATGTCAAGTTTTTTTTTTAGTAGAAATTTTAGGATATTTGTCACCAGCATGTAATGCTGATTTTAATTATTTTCAGATTTGTATTTCTTTTCTTTGCTGAATCGCTAGTAAGGACTTTAAGTGCTCTGTTGAATTATAGTGATAAAACTAGATTTCCTTGTCTCATACTTGATCTTAAAGGAAAAATGGACTTTTTTTTTCCACTATTGAGTGTGATTTTGCTGTAGGTTTGTCATAGACGGCTTTTATTATGTTATGCTCTTTCTATTTCCATTTTATTCCATTTTTGTCATAAATGGATGTGAAATACCAGTTTTTTTCTGCATGTAATGCTATCATATGATTTTTATCTTTCCTTTTGTTCACATGCTATATTATACTGATTGATACTTTATGTTGAGCCAGTCTTGTATCCTTGGAATAAATTTCACTTTATACTGCTGTATGATCCTTTCAATGTACTTACTGTTAGTTTCGCTTTGCTAAGACTGTGAGAATCTTTGCATTGTTGTTCAATAGAGATAGAAATCTGTGGTTTTCTATTCCATTGCTGCCCTTATCTTTTTTGCTACCAGAGTAATTTTAGCCTTGTAGAATGGGTTTGGAAGTATTCTTTCTTTTTCAACTTTTTGAAAGTTCAAGAATCAATAGTATGTCATCTTTGGAGGTTTAAGGAAACTCACTAGTGATACTGGTATAGTCCTGGCTTTGTAGAAAATATTATTACTATTTTAGTTTCTTTGTTTATAATTGGATTGCTTGGGTTTTCTGTTTCCACTTGACTCAGTTTTAGAAGGTTGTATGATTCTAATAAGTTGGCTGTTACTTCCAGATTATCCAAGTTATTGTTGTAGTTTCTCTTTCATGTATGATTATTATGCCTTTGTCTTTTTATCACTATTGTGAGCCCAAGTAATTTATCTATTTTTCTTATTTTAAAGAATCAGTTCATTTCATTTTTGGGGGATTGTTATGGTTTTCTTCCTTTTTCCCTTTCTTCTCTTAAATTGATAATTATAGCCTCTAGAAGGATTCCTCCCATTTTTTGCTTGTTTGATTTTGGCCCCATTTTTTTCTTCTTTCCTTCAAACAGAACCACATAAATTGAACTATCTTTTTCTGCCTCACAAATTGAGGGGAAAATAATGGAGGGCACCAAGACCAAACAGTCGTATGAACATTAAGTAGAAATAAAAAAGATGATCACCAAATCCAAAGCCACCATTACCCAATCTACAGCAAGCTAGACACAGAGGGGACCACTTATATTAGCAGCTCAGGTGGTAAAGGAGGGAGATATGGAATGCATGCTGGGAACAGGGGTGGAGGGAGGATAGCATTGGTGGTGGAAATGTCCCTGATTCAATGTGCTATGTACCTAAAATATTACTGTGATAGGTTTGTAATCCACTTTGGTCAAAATAAAAATTAAAAAACAAAAACAAACTATTTGTTATTATTTTAATATTCAAATGTAAATATACACGAAGCATAAAAATGGCTCCATGGAGAATTCCACTTAGTAGATATTGAAAAAGAATGGCCATATATGGTGCTTCTTTGGAACTCTAGGATCTAATAAGTGGAAATACTATCTATGAGTTCGAGTTTTCTATACCTCTGATTCTGTTGTTTCCAGAAAATGTGATGACTTGTTCCTCAGTCCCTGTGTCTCTGAGGAAGATTCATTTACTCAGGAGACACACTGCAGAATAATGACAGAAATTTTATTAAGGAAAATAAAACCATAAGATCTGAGAGTTGTTCAAAGTGGGCTACCTTAAGATGAGGTAGCCCCATTGAACCATAATGCAGGGGTTTGATCTGACCATTGCTTTCTTTGTTTCTAATCTTAAGTGTTCCTGCCATTTCCCATGGATGTACTAATCTGTAAATGTCTAGGTTTTGATGTTTTTCCCTTTTTCTTTTCCATTTTTTTTATTCCTTCTTATACCTTGAGATTTCACACCCCAGGGTGTATTGGTACTAGGCAGTTTTCCACTCAGTGTCAGCATTCTGGACAGCTCTGGGAAATCCCTTCTGATTACATAAACCTCCCATTCTTGCTCATGTATGACTAACAGCCTACTCTATCAGGAGCATGGACTTGAATTTTAAGAGACTTTTCTGTGCATCACTATGTTTCTAGTTTAAGACAACTTGGATATATTAACACAAGTTTCTAAGTTTTATATCTTTAAAATAGGGATATAGACTATCTTTGATCACAGAATTGTTTGAGATGTAAACAGTACTTCTCTTACCAAGGATGTATCTCAGCAATAGAGCACCTGTGTTGCATGTTCTTTCTTAGATTTTTTTTTTTTTTTTGGTGGGTGGGGGGGTTGTTCAGGTCACAACCATCAGTGCTCAGGGGTTACTTCTGGCTCTGTGCTCAGAAATTGCTTCTGGCAGGCTCGGACCATATGGGATGCCAGGAATTGAACCCAAGTTCATCCCAGATTGGTCACATGCAAGGCAAATGCCCTACCACTGTGAAATCTTTCCAGCCCCCTGTGTTGCATGTTTTAAGGCTCTTGGTTGGAGCTCCTGTAAAACACACGCATATTCACGTACAATATGAATTGGGTACTACCAGGAACTATGCTAAGCATTATTGGTTTAATAATGTCTAAAACGTTATGTACTTTCAGGGAACTTATTACATTAAAAATAATACTAGTAGAATAACCTAACATATGTTTGAGCACATACCAAATACTTATACACACTCTTCCCATTTAACAGATGAGAAAACAAGAGATATTTAGGATGTTTGTTTGATGCCAGAGTCATAATAAAACTTGAATTTAAATCTATCTTTAAATCTATTTTTACCACAATAATAATGGGTTCTGTGAAAAGATCTCTCAAACAACTAAATACCAAATGTAATAATGATAATTACAAAATTTTAAATAATCTTTTTTTTTTTTTGGTGACGCTCAAGGGTCACTCCTGACTATGTGCTCAGAAATCACTTCTGGCTTGGGAGACCAAATGGGACACTAGGATGGAACCAAGGTTGTTCTGGGTCAGCCGTGTGCAAGGCAAATGCCCTATCATTGCGCTACCACTTCAGCCCCTCTTTACTCAGTTTTTACATATCAAGGCTTTGGCCAACCTGTGTTCTCATCAAGATTTTGATTGTGGCCCAACTCCATTACTTGGGATGGCAAGACTGAGCGCCCTGTTTCTTTGCTGGGTCTCTGGTAAGGGCTTCTCTCAACTCCTAGTGGTTTCTTCCATTTCTTGCTACAAAGACTCTTCTATATTGAAAGTCATCAAAGAGAATCTTTCTCTTAATCAGTTCACATGTTGAATTTATTTTGCCCAGAAAATCCTCAATTCTTTTCAGAGTTTACTTGATTATTAGATCAGTCTTGGTCTTCCTAGGACAATTTCACTTTCTTAAAGTCACCTGATTGTCTTAATTACATCAACAGAAACCCTTTAACCTCACATCACAACATAGTCATGGGAATGAAATCCATCTTATTTGTAGACCCATCCCCCTAAGGAAGAAATATCAAAGGATTGATGCAATGGGAAGAGATTTGAGAGGCCAATGTAATATTGTTTTTCATTAAGTAACTGAGGATTATAGACTGGCCAAGTTGACACATCAAAAAGCTATTACAATTCTGAAATATCAAATTAAAATCTGGTTTGAATTTAGTATTGTAAACTTATTGTGGTGATCTTTTGTGAAAATTTTTATTCTCTGTGTCTGTGAAGGTTTTCCATATGTGTGTTGGCATGAAAGGCATCCTTATTGACAAGGGTGATATTCTCCACTTTATTTTGGGAGGGGGGAGTTGGTGCTACAGCTGGCAGTGCTCAGAGATTACTACTGCAAATATTCAAGTGGGTTCTATTTGGTACCAGGACTCTAACTGGAACCTGCCAGGCAAGTATACAAGGCAAGTGTCTTACCCACAGTACTATCTTACCAGCCTTTTTTCCTTCGCCTATCTTATACTTCTTTATTTTATTCTGTGTTGCCCATTTTATACAAGATAGATGAAGTTCTAAATTTTAATCACATTTAGGATGGAAACAAATTTTTCCTTTTTTGGTTTTTGGGCCACACCCAGTGACACTTGTGTTACTCCTGGCTATGCATTCAGAAATTGCTCCTGGCTTGGGGGACCATATGGGACGCTGGGGGGATTGAACCATGGTCTGTCCTAGCCTAGTGTGGGTAGGGCAGAAGCTTTACCACTTGCGCCATTGCTCTGGCCTCAAGGATGGAAACAAATTTTAAACTTATTCATAGACCATACACTCAACATCATTTCTGTCTTACTACTAAAGAATTAATTTTCTTGGAAACTGCTGTATTAAACCAAGAATTGGCGGTCTATGCACCATAGCTTAGATGAATCAGATTGTGAATACACTTGGAATTCAAACCAACTCCAAAAGTGGAAAAATAATTTTGCAATCTAGAAGTGGAAAAATATTTGATATTATTCTCAATTCATTTTCATTTTAAGCTTAATCTTTGTTCATTTATTTTGGGTCTATACCTCGTGGTACTCAGGTTTTACTCCTAGCTCTGATCTCAGGAATCACCCCTACAAAAGCTTGGGGAACCGAATAGGGTACAGTGGATTGAATCCTTGTCTGCTGCGTTGAAAGCAAGCACCCTACCTGCTGCATTGTCACTTTGGCACATTAATTACTTTTCTTAAACCATCAAGATTCAGGTTGGAATAATATCTTTAAAAGGTATAGTCTCCTTCCCCCTTGGGAAACAAGAATTAAAGTCATCTGACAATACTGCCTTAATTAATCAGCAGCTTAATGAGAAGTTAACACACTACCTTTCCCACCCCCCACATCCCATTTGGTTTCTAAACTGTCCAGTGATCCTCAGGCATTAAATTTCAGTGATGTAGAAATGGCAAAGCAGGGAAGAGCCTGCCTGCCACCACCCATCACCACTCCAAAAGCCTATGGCTGATCATCGCTGTGAGTGCTGAGACCAACTCCCTTCCAGGAGCCCTTGCTTAATCTGTGTAAGTAGAGGTAAAATAGAAACGGCTAAACAGGGAGGAGCACGGCCGCTCCACTTCACAACTGAGCGCCTTCCCTAGCCCATGAACTCCACCACAACACACAGCCAAGCCACACTACAAGCATGTCAGTGGGGAAACAACACAGGACAACAGCATGTCTAGAGGATGAAGATGGCAGCTCTGATGACTCGAAAAGTACCAACCACATAGTTTGCCTCTGAGATAAGGAGTTTAGAGTAGGGATATGGAGGATGCTCATAGAACTCAAAGAAAGAGTAGATCAAGCTGAACAAAACACAAAGATAAAAATCAGAAAACTCCAAACTGTAGTAAAAGGACTAAAAAACTCAGTGGATGAAATTAAAAACTCAATGAAAAGCCTCTCCAACAGAGTAACAGCAGCTGAGGACAGATTCAGGGAACTGGAAGATGAGATGCAGAACAACTCCATACATCAGAAGAGACTGGAAAAGAACCTTAAAGCAAATGATCGAACAATGGAAAAAATACTCTCAAAGAATGTGAACAGGTGAAAATAGAAATCCTTGGGATTGGAGCGGTGCTGCAGCAGTAAAGTGTTTTTGCCTTGCATGCAGCTAACACAGGATGGACCACAGTTTGATCCCCCGGTGTCCCATATGGTCCCCCAAGCTCATAGTCAGGAGTAACCCCTGACCATCACTGGGTGTGGCCCCCAAACCAACCCCCACTAAAAAAGAAAAAAAAGTAGGAGTCCTTGACAAGTTCAACAGAAACAATATAAGAATCATTGGAGTCCCAGAGACCCAGGAAGAATCAATAGTCAAGGACTTCATTACAGAGAAACTATAAGAGCTAAAGAATGCAACCAAATCCTGTATGCCCGAAGAGTACCAGCTAAAAGAGACCCAAAGAAAAGCACCCCAACACACATCCGAGTCAACAATGACATATGCCACAGATAGGAATATAATACTGAGAGCAGCAAGATCAGAAAGGGAAATTACATTCAAAGGAACATTCTTAAGATTTTCAGCAGACCTGTCACAGGAGACCCTCAAAGCCAGAAGACAGTGATGGGATATAGTGACAAAACTCAACAAAATGAATGCTTTGCCTAGAATACTGCACCCAGCCAGACTCACTTTCAGGTTTGAAGGAAGTATCCATAGCTTCACAAATAAACAGCAGCTCAGAGACATTACAGACTCAAAACCAGCCTTAAAAGAAAAACTGAAAGGTCTCCTTTAAGACAAGAAAGACCAACAGACACAAAAAACTTCTACACAAAGATGGCACTAAATCCCATGACTATGATTTCTCTCAATGTCAGTGGACTAAATGCACCAGTTAAGAGACACAGAGTGGCAAAATTTATCAAAAAAAATTTATCAAAAAGCTGCCTACAAGAAATACATCTAAGTAGTCAGAACAAACATAGACTCAAAATAAAGACTGGAGAAAAATCATCCAAGCAAACAACTTCCTTAAAAAACCTAGAGTGGTCATATTAATATCAGTTGATGCAAACTTTATACTCGGAAAAGTTACAAGGGACAAAGATGGTTATTTCATACTAATTTAAGGATACGTACAGCAGGAAGAAATCACTCTCCTAAACATATGTGTAACCAATGAGGACCCAGAAAAGTATTTAATACAGTTGTTGACATTCTGAAAGAAGATATCAATAGCAGCACAATAATAGTGGGAGGCCTCCACACTGCCCTGTTACCCCTTAATAGGCCAATTAGACTGAAACCCAACAAGAATGTACTATCTCTGAAAAGAGAAATGGAAGAAAATTGACTACTAGTGTGTGTGTGTGTGTGTGTGTGTGTGTGTATGTGTGTATGTATATATGTATATATATCACTCCATCCCCAGAAAACTGGATACACATTTTTCTCCAATGGGTCATTCTCCAGGATAGACAACAAGCTGGACTATAAAACATATCTCCATAAAGTCAAGAGGAAAGAAATTGTACAGATTACCTTCTTAGATCACAAGTCACTAAAATTAGAAATGTACTACAAAAGGTCACAGAAGAAAAAAAATAACAACTGGTAATTAAACAACACACTGCTAAACAACCAGTGGCTCAGAGGTGAAATCAAAACATTTCTGGGAACAAATGACAATGAAGACACAAACTATCAGAATTTTTGGGACACAGTAAAGGCAGTACTAAGAGGAAAAATTATAGCTTTGGAAGCACACATCAGAAAAGAATAAGAGGCCTACATAAATAGCTTAATAACAGCTTTTAAAATTAGAAAATGATCAACAAATGGAGCCAAAAGTAGGTATGCAGAAGGAAATAATAAAGCTTAGATCAGAAATCAATGGAATGGAAATAAAAAAAATTCAAGAGATCAATGAAAGCAGAAGTTGGTTCTTTGAAAAAATTAACAAGATTACCACTAACAAAATTCACAAAGAAATGGAGAGAGAAAGAGAAACTTAAACTGGATAAGAAATCATAAGGGAGAGATCACTACATATACAGCGGAGATTCAAAAATTAATCAGAGATACTTTGAGAAACTCTATGCTATGAAACATGTGAACCTGGAAGAAATGGATAAGTTCTTGGACTCCTGCAATCTTCCCAGGTTAAAGCAGGATGATGCATATCTAAATAGACCCATCACTATTGAGGAAATTAAAAGAGTAATCAAAAGTCTTCCCAAAAACAAAAGTCCAAGCCCAGATAGTTTCACTAACAAATTCTTTCAAACCTTTCTACAGACAATTTCTCAAAGAAGAAATACAAATGGCCAAGAGGCACATGAAAAAATATTCCACATCACCAGTCATCAGGAAGATGCAAATCAAAACAACAATTAGATACCATCTCATGCCACAGAGACTGGCATACATTACAAAGAACAAGACAATCAGTGCTGGCTGGGATGTGGAGAGAAAGGAACTCTCATTCACTGCTAGTGGGAATGCCATCTAGTCTAGCCTTTATGGAAAACAATATAAAGATTCCTCAAAAAACTGAAAATTGAGCTCCCATATGATCCAGCTATACCACTCTTAGGAAAGTACCCTAGGGACACAAAAATGCAATACAAAAATCCCTTCCTCACACCTATATTCATCACAGCACTATTCACAATAGCCAGACTCTGGAAACAACCAAGAAACCCTTTAACAGATGAATGGCTAAAGAAACTGTGGAACATATACACAATGGAATATTATGCAGCTGTCAGGAGAGATGAAGTCATGAAATTTTCTTATACAATGATGGATATGAAAACTATTATGCTGACTGAAATAAGTCAGAGGGAGAGAGAGACACAAAATAGTCTCACTTATCTATGGGGTTTTTTTGTTTGTTTGGTTGGTTTTTT
>PVKC010011824.1:0-24296 GCA_004027635.1 Crocidura indochinensis | reverse complement strand
TCAGTTCTCTATACCTAGTCTCAGGATCTGTTCCGTTTTGCCATTTTATTTTATTTTTAGAAAACTTTATTTAAGCAACATGATTTACAAAGTTGTTTATAATACATTTATTTCAGGTATTCAGTCTTCTAACACCAATCTCACCACCCCTATGAATTCCCTCA
Organism: Crocidura indochinensis; assembly: GCA_004027635.1. NCBI lineage: Eukaryota > Metazoa > Chordata > Mammalia > Eulipotyphla > Soricidae > Crocidura > Crocidura indochinensis. The sequence continues at coordinate 24,132 of PVKC010011824.1, read as the reverse complement.
CAAATTGTCCCAGTTTTCTCCTTACACCCACCCTCACACTCTCCACCCTGCAGGCACAAAATTAATTTTTTTGCTTCATACAACACACTAAAACAAAATTATGCTTACAGTAGTAATTCCCTTTCAGATTAGTGTTGTTGCGTGATGGGCCTGGTGGAACACACATGCTGACTGTCTGAAGTTGCACACTTACGTTAGCTGAGCATGCATACGTGCCCTGGCTCTCTGATTATTGCATCGTGATAGTTTTAGTATAGGGCCTGAATTCCAATGTAACACCAAACCCTGCTATCTAAATTGTTATTTGTTCCCAAGGTGGTCCTGTTATTCCAACCTCTGTATAAATTCTATAGTTACTTGCTTCTCATCATTCTAGTTCTCTTTTAGTTTTGGGGTCTGGGTACTTAGTTCATGTATCCCTAACCATCCCCTGAACAAAAAAAATTTTAGTAGTAAGTTAGCTTGCTGTATATATGACTTATTTTTGCATCTCTTTCATCTGTACATCTGGATACTGCTTTCTAGTTTCTTGGTACCAAAGTTCTGTTCTTCTGCCTTATAGTTTCTTGGTGTGAAAGGTCTATTCATATGGATTTCAGTTTGGATCAGCTATGCCAAGACCACAGTACAAGCTATCTCTAGAAAGTGCTATCCCGAGTTTCTGTCTCTTTAAGCAGCTCCATGGAACTCTGAAGTTTTTGTTGGTTTGGTGTCTCTGCATAGATCATTTGAGCTGACTCATTGGCAGTTTTAAGCCCTGTCCATTTTCAGTCCCACTCCTGACTAGGGAAATTTAGGTTTGCTCAGTTGAACAGGTTTGAAGCTTCTGTTGGTTTGGTGTCACTTAAAAAAGACACCACTCTAAAAAGATTTAATTAGAGGATATTGAAAAAAAAGAAAAAGGAAAAGTAATTTAGAGTGGTATCTCAGAAAGGCATAAAAAGTTTAGAATTTGGTTCTTATGGAGAAATTTATCTTTTTAAAGGTAACACTCCATTTTGCCGTTAGAACCACTCCGTAAAAATTTTATCCTTAATCCATCGCACTACACATAATTCATTCTCCTAACAACATACAGAATATATTTATCACCCTAAATAGTGATCTTTAGATCTTCATACATCATCATTTCTCTCCTTAGAAGCAAGCCTTATTCTTATTTACACATTAAATATTAATAAACTTACATTGAAAAGAATAGTACTCCCCATAAAAGAATGGGAAATGAAAGAAGAGAAATAAAACTATTGTGAGTCAGAGCTGGTGAGGTGGCGCTAGAGGTAAGGTGTCTGCCTTGCAAGCGCTAGCCAAGGAAGGACTGCGGTTCGATCCCCCCGTGCCCTTATGGTCAGGGGCAATTTCTGAGTGCTTAGCCAGGAATAACCCCTGAATATCAAATTGTGTGGCCCAAAAAAACCAAAAAAAAAATAAAATAAAATAAAATAAAAAACTATTGTGAACCACTGATAAAGGTAAAAAGATGAATATGGAAATTGTGATACTAAAAATCAGTTATGAAAAGTAATTGTGAATAATGTTCAGTATTGCTTTTTGATGTTATAGTTTGTAATCTGGATTAATACTGAATTGAACCCAAATAGTATATTTTATGTGTGTGTGTGTGTGTGTGTGTGTGTATTCATTTAATTACTTTGAGATCACATAAAGGTTTTTCTGATTTCAAAAATGACTACCTTAGCTAGTCTTTTTAAATACTTGTCCATTATCCTAATTAGTCAATGATTCAGTTCAGGATTATAATCAACCATTTAAAAATGGTTTATTTCTGGACCTCCCAAGCAATACCTAAAGGAGGTCTTAGTTCAACCAACAATGCTGCATGGTTCAATATTCACATTGGCATTGTAATGTACTTTGGTTGCCAAGGTTACACACAATCCTGAGTAAGGCATCACCTGGTGGCTCCAGGGCAACACACTAGTCATGTTTGAGGGGCTGTGTGGTGTCCAGGATTGATCTTGAGGCCTTATGTATGCAGTCCAGCCTATTTAACTCTCTCCCTAGACCATAATCAGTCATTTTAATGATTCATATCTTTAACCATCTCTCTTGGACATCAAATATTTCTGCTAATGTAAAAGCATTCTTCTATTTTTAGTTATCCTTTTTTTTGGGGGGGGGTCACACCCGGCCGTGCTCAGTGGTTACTCCTGGCTCCATGCTCAGAAATTGCTCCTGGCAGGCACAGGGGACCATACGAGGCACCAGGATTCGAACCGATGACCTATTGCATAAAAGGCAAATGCCTTACCTCCATGGTATCTCCTGGGCCCCTATCTTTAGTTATCTTTTGTTGCATTGTTTCTTTGTTTACAATCTCATCTTTTTACTTCCATGGAAACAACCTTTTCATGGTTTTACTTATTCCTCACATAATGAATTTTAATTTTATAAGAATATAGGTAGATAAAAAGCTTCAAGAAACAATAGATTCATATAACACGTTGGCAGGCTACAAAATTAACACACAGAAATCAATGGCCTTTTTATACACCACTAATGATAGGGAAGAAATAGACATTAAGAAAACAACCTCATTCACATTAGTGCCACACAAACTCTAATATCTTGGAATCAACTTGACTAAAGACATGAAGGACCTATACAAAGAAGACTATAAAACACTGTTCCAAGAAATAAGAGAGGGCACTAGGAATGGAAACACATACCCTGCTCATGGATTGGCAGGATTAACAACATTACAATGGCAATACTCCCCAGAGCATTGTACAGATTTAATGTGATTCCTCTAAATATACCCATGACATTCTTCAAATAAGTGGATCAAACTTTTCTCATATTCATTGGGGACAATAAATATCCTTGAATAGCTAAAGCACTCCTTGGGAAAAGAAATATGGGAGGCATTGCTCTTCCCAACTTTAAACTGTAATACAAAGCAATAGTTATCAAAAGAGCATGGTATTGGAATAAAGAGAGACCCTCAGATCAGTGGAATAGTTTATAGTACTCAGAGAAAGATCCCCAGACATACAATCACCTGATTTTTGGTAAAGGAACAAGAAATCCTAAATGAAGCTAGGAAATCCTCTTCAACAGGTGGTGCTGGCACAATTTGCCAAAAAAACCACGTGCAAAAAAGTGAACTCTGACCCCTAGCTGACATAATACAATCAACCAATTTTTGTTAAAGGGGCAAGAAATACTAAATGGAGGAAGAAAAGGCTTTTCTTTGCAAAAAAAAAAAAAAAAAAAAAAAAAAGCGAACTCAGACCCCTAGCTAACACCATGTACAAAGGTGAAATACAAATGGATTAAAGATCTTGATATCTGACCTGAAACCATAAGGTATATAGAGCAACACAAAGGTGAAACACTCTATGACATTGAGACTAAAGGCATCTTCAAAGAGGAAAGAGATGAGCACTTTCCAAACAAGTGGAAGCAGAGATAAACAGATGGGACTATATTAAGCTGTAAAGCTTCTGCACCTCAAAGGAAATAGTGCCTAGGATACAAGAGCCACCCACTGACTGGGAGAAATTATTCACCCAATACCCATCAAATAAATGACTAACATTCAAAATATACAAGGCACTGACAGAGCTTTACAAGAAAAAAAACAACTAATCCCAACAACAAATGGGAAGAAGAAATGAACAGACACTTTTATAAAGAAGAAATGCAAATGGCCAAAAGGCACATGAAAAAATGCTCCTCCTCACTAATCATCAGGGAGTTGCAAATCAAAACAACTATGAGCTGCCATGTCCTGCCACTGAGATTGGAACACATCAGAAAGAATGAGAAAAAGCAGTGCTGGCAGGGATGTGCAGAGAAAGGAACTCTTATCCACTGCTGGTAGGAATGCCATGTAGTTCAGCCTTTATGGAAAGTGATATGGAGATTCCTTGAAAAACTGGAAATTGCTCTCATGATCCAGCTATACCATTCCTAGGGATATACCCTATGACAGTGGTGGGCAACCTTTTTTTTTTTTCAACTGAGCCAAATCTCACCAAAACTGCGATTGAAATTTATTTTGAGAGCCACACAGAGCATTCTCTGACAGAGGCTAGGTGCAGAGTCCTGACATCCTGACTCCTGGAGGGTCTGCCCGGGACACAGAAGAGCAGCTTAAAAAGTGTAAAGAGCTGCTTGTGGCTCGTGAGCTGCACTTTGCTGACCACTGCCTTAGGAATACAAAAATACAATACAAAGATCTCTTCCTCACACCTATATTCATTGCTGTGCTATTAACAATAGCTAGACTTTGGAAACAACCAGGATGCCCTTCAATAGATGAATGGCTAAGGAAACTGTGGTACATATACACAGTGGAATATTATGTAGCCACAGGAGAGATGAAGTCATGAAATTTTCCTATACATAGATGTACATAGAATCTATTATGCTGAGTGAAATAAGTCAGAAGGAGACATATAGAATCATAATAGTCTCACTCATCTATGGGTTTTAAGAAAAAAAAAAAGACATTTTTGCAATAATCCATAGAGACAGAGGAGGGCTGGAGTTTTCAGCTCATGACGTGAAGCTCACCACAAAGAGTGGTGAGTGCAGTTATATAAATACACTGAGAACTATCAAACAAAGTGAATGAATGAAGGAAGTAGAATGCCTGTCTAGAGTCCAGGTAGGTGTGGGTGGGATGAGAGAGATTTGGGACATTGGTGATGGAATATTGCACTGGTAATGGGGGGTGTTCTTTACATGACTGAAACCCAAATACAATCATATTTGTAACTAGGTGTTTAAATATATATATATATATGTGTGTGTGTGTGTGTATATATATACATATATATATATATATATATATGAAGTATATAGGTAGAGCTATTTAATAAGAAATTTATCAGGGGCCCGGGAGATAGCATGGAGGTAAGGCATTTGCCTTTTATGCAAAAGGTCATCAGTTTGAATCCCGGTGCCCCATATGGTCCCCCGTGCCTGCCAAGAGCAATTTCTGAGCATGGAGCCAGGAGTAACCCCTGAGCACTGCCGGGTGTGACCCAAAAGCCAAAAACCAAAAAAAAAAAAAAATTTATCAAGGGAGTTCAATTGATATTTTTAAGAATAATATGAAAATAGAATTTTTCCTTCTTTATCTCTCTTTTTTTCTCTCGATGTACTGCTTACTATTTGATTTTTTTGTGTTCTTGCCAGGTCAATTATTTGTTGTTTCAGTTTGTGACTAGCTCCTTTTGATTATTATATCCTTATTAAAAATTTGCATATAACAAATTGTTTTTATTTTTTTATTTATTCATTTGTTTTGGGGGGCCACACTCGTTTGATGCTCAGGGGTTACTTCTGGCTAAGTGCTCAGAAATTGCCCCTAGCTTGGAGGGACCATATGGAATGCTGGGGGATCAAACTGTAGTCCTTCCTTGGCTATTGCTTGCTAGGCAGACACCTTACCTCTAGTGCCACCTCTCTGGCCCCTGTAATAGGAATTGTAATGAAGACATTATTCCTGCCTTCATGCGGTTTACTTACAAAACTAAATTTTCTCTCCTCTCTATTATATCTACCATTGTTTTTGCAAGCATGTTAGTATATTAAGGTGTCAATGGCTGACATAATTTGCATAATTAGCTATAGTGGTTAGAAATGAACAAAGTATTAGCTTTAAAGGAATTATATTATATATATGTATTAGACAGTTTGACAAGCGGATTGGAAAAAAGACAGTAACTTCCTTAACAACTAACAAATTGCAAACCGAAGTGCAGGGATACGATCAATAATGTCTTTAGTTTACTGAGTCAAAAACCATGGAAACACCAAAGCAAGTTGATATAAGGAAACAACTGTGTCATCTTACTGATAACCCATCTGTCAAAATGTCAGGAAAGTTATTATTATGTGTTACTATGATTTTCTTAGATTTTAATTCAGTGGATGAATGAATATTTTAACTTTGTTGTAACAGTTTTTAGCATATAGCTAATTTTCCCTAGTTGTGTTATTTTCTCTTCCTAATTAAAGTATAACTGAATGTAATGCTATATGTTATAAAATTTTCACCACAATAAGTCTAGTTAAAATCTAAGTAACCTTTGTGACTGAAGTGGTGGCGCAACAGTAGGGCATTTGCCTTGCATGCACTAACCTAGGAATGACTGGGGTTCAAGCGCCTGCCATCCCATATTGTTCCCCAAGCCAGGGGCGATTTCTGAGTGCATAGCCATGAGTAACCCCTGAGCGTACTTTTGGTGTGGCGCCAAAATAAAACCAAAAACAAAATCTAAGTAATCTTTGTAGTCCCATATATTTATATTTTCCCTTTCACTGAGATCTTTTAATATTTTTCTCTATAATTTTAAATAAATAATATTGTATTATTAATTGCAGTCATGCTGTATTTATACCTTCATGACTTATTATTCAATGGAAATTTGTATTTTATGACTCTTGCCTAATTTTTCTATAAATAAAATAAATTTATTCAGTATTTTGTCATTTTCTGACTTTACCTAGTATATTACCCTCAAAGTATATTTGTCAGTCACAATGGGAAAAATTTTATCCTTTTAAAAACTATCATATTAATATTCACATACATGTGTATGTACATTATATTTTTGTCATTTGTTTTTCTATTGATTGATACAGACTGTCTCTTGGCTATTTTAAATAATATTGCAATGAAGATGGGGTATTTTAAAATTAAATTGTTTATTTTCCTTCGATAATCACTCTGAAGTAGGCCAGTTGATAATATGGTGTTTCTTATTTTCAGTTTTTTAAAGAACATTCGCACTGTTTTCCATAGAGACTGCACCAATTTGCATTCTCTCCAGCCTTGCTCAAGAATTCCTTTTTTCCCATTTCCTGCCTACACACATTATCTTTTGTCATTTTTTATGACAACTATCCTAACAGGTGTGAGTTGATTATCTCATTGTGGTTTTGATTTTTGTTTACCTGGTTATTAATGTTGTTTAATATATTTTAACCTATTCATTTCTCTCTATCATTGAAAAAAGTCTTTGTCTGCTGTTGAGTTTTCATATATTTTGAATAATAAGCTCTATTCAGATATATGATTTGCAAATACTTTTTCCATTCAATATAGTGTGTTTTTTATGGTGTTAATGGTTGCCTTTACTTTTCAGGAACTCTTAAAAGTTTATTTTATTTAAAGAAATTTCATAACATAATTGACATTGTTGATCATAATATACTTGTTTCCAGATAAGTGAAAACAATGTTATTTTTTTAAAAAAAGGAAAAATAAAAAATAAAATGAAAAAGAAGATAGAAAAAGGAAGGAAGAAAAGAAGAAATAAATGAAGGTAGGAAGAAAGGAAGGATGGAAGAAAAAATATAGTAGCAAGCTCATTTGTGAAATTATTGTATCCTCAATGAAGTCATAAATGATGACAGATTTAGCATGCTCTTATTAAACTGAGGTATTCCTTTAGTATGACAGCATCAAGCAAATGATATTTTCCAGAAATTCAAACCTATGATACTGCAAATTTTTTTTTATATTTTATTTTAACACCTTGATTACATACATAATTGTGTTTGGGTTTCAGTCATGTAAAGAACACCGCCCATCACCAGTACAGTGTTCCCATCACCATTGTCCCAAATCTCCCTCCTCCCACACACCCCCCTCCTGTACTCTGGACAGGCTCTCCACCTCCCTCATACATTCTCATTATTAGGACAGTTCAAACTGTAGTTATTTCTCTACCTAAACTCATCACTCTTTGTGGTGAGCTTCATGAGGTGAGCTGGAACTTCCAGCTCTTTTCTCTTCTGTGTCTGAAAATTATTATTGCAAGAGTGTCTTTCATTTTTCTTAAAACCCATAGATGAGTGATACCATTCTATGACATATACTTACTCAGCTGCAGGGTCTCGGTTCAAACTTGGCAACTGTATTTGTGTGTGTGCTTATAGCTGCCAGGCTTTCAGAAAATGGATGATACTGGGGAGGGTGTAACCCTGGTGTTGTGTTGTTTTTGTTTGTTTTGTGAAGATACAAGCTTTTATTAGAAACAAATGAGCTGCCACAAAGTGACACTCAGTGCACATTACCCAGTGGGTAAGCTGGAGGAATATAAGTGGGTGTCTGGTACTGGTTAGGCCACTTGTGGGGTGTGGGGTGTTATTTTTTAATTGTTAAGTGAATTGTTAAGTGAATGGATTTTATTTAAATAATTTTTATGAATATACATTTAGCATTATTTATGCTAAATAATATAAATTTTATATTCCTAAAATATATGTGGCTAAAAGCTTCTAGCCGCATGCAATTCATGGTATTAACCATGTTAGTGTTCGTGCCAACCTTTGAGTCTGTCTGGTCGACAGCAAGGAGCATTGCATGAGAACAACTGGCCTATCTAGCGTGTGGTCAGATTGGCATCCCCACAGGGAATTGTAGAGGGTCAGTGATAAGAGAGGCCCAGAAAAAGGTGATTCTGAGTGATGGAGGCAGGAAATGTGGCTTTGTCACAGTGGACTCTTGGCCCACTAGCTCCTCTTGAGTCAGCCAGCTTTCTGTCAGTATGTCTAAGAGTTAACCCCTTTTAAAGATGGTGACTGCATTTTGGGGGGGGAGGGGCATGTACTTTTTAGTTAGAAGCACTCATGCATTTTTGTTCTTGATCCATTGCTATTTGCGATCAAAACAATGATCACCTGTACTAATATTAAAGAGCCCATTTGCTTTTTCCTGGAATTTTATGGTTTTATTTCTTAAGTTTAAGGCCATTTTTAAAAAAAAAATTTATTTAAGCACCATGATTTACAAACATTATATTATAGTTGGGTTTCAGTCACAAACAGAACACCCCCATTCCTTCACCAGTGCAGCATTCCCATCCACTATACCTCCGTCCCTCCTTCCCATTCCCTGTCTGTATTCGAGACAGGCATTCTATAGTTATTTTTTTTTAAGTTTAGTAAGTTGTTTTTTTTTCTTTCTTAAAGGATAAGTGTTAAAAAATACAGTAGTAAAGGTGTAAAAGTGGCCATCGTTGTTGTTTGCATAGGCCCAGCAAAATATGGGGAAACGGGGAAAAAAACAGTCCTTAGCCTGATTACAAGAAGACCTTATCCCAAAAATTTATTGGCATAAGACCGACACTGGGCTCCAGGCATACCAGTCTGTCCAGCCCCTGAGTCATCAGTCTTCATGGTCCCAGTGAAACTTTTTCGCACTTTAGCTGTTGTTGTCAGATTCCTGTATTTAAAGATTCTGGATTCTGGGCATTTCCTTCATCGAAGTCAGGCCGATGTGGAGCATCCTCTAGTTTCACCTCACCTTTAGATGTGGAGAGACCTGTCCTGCAAGCTGGTTGTTGCTAAGTCTGTTGTTGAGAGCACTCTTTTGAGTAAGTCAATGTCAGAGCAGTGGTAGGTAGGTTCTTCCCTTGTAGAGGTTTGCATCCTGGTAATGCTATAGGCAAACATTCCCTGTAACTTGGTTCTAACATGAATTCTATATAGAGATGCTCTTCTCCCTGCATTGCTTATTGAACAGATCTCAAAGCGGAAATAGTAAACAAACAAACAAAAAACCAGTGGGCAAAATTGTCATTATATAAGAGGATATTTGAAAGGAGTTCTAGATCTTAAAGGAATACATCTAAGATATACAAAGGAGGTACACATTCTCCTTGCTGTGCTTTGGAGCTAAGAATGTTCGAATCAACTCCAATTTGACCATTATATTTCTTCATGTAGTTATTCTAAATACTACATATAAGAGATAGCATTCTGTTAAATAAATTTTTCTTAATGTAGTAAAGCACAACTCTTTCACCATGAGTGAATACAATACTCAATACCAGATGCTGAGCTGGTTTCGTCTTTCTTCCCTCCTGCCAACAAACATGTTCCCTTTTTTCTTACAAAATGACTTTTCTACTACTTCTCTGTTGTATTCCTCACTTATTTTTAGTTCAGTCACATAGCAATTTTTAAAAGTTATATTAGTAGCCTGTGTTTTTAATCCCCTAAGAACTCTTTCCTATCTTTTATAGTTCTATTAAAACAGTTTAATACAGCTTTTAACAATCCCGACTACAAAGTTTTGAAATGTCTAATGTATAAGGAATGTTTTAAGAGAAAGATACTGACTAATATAACATCAGGATAAAATCTTTACAAAAACTAGAATTATTCTTAGCTAATCAATAAACTTAACATTTATAAATCATTTTAATTAGTATTGAAAGGGATTTTGTTTTGTTTTGTTATGTTATGTTTTGTTTTTGGGCCATGCCCGGTGATACTCAGAGTTTACTCCTGACTATCTGCTCGAAATAGCCCCTGGCAGGTTCGGGGGACCATATGGGATGCCGGGATTCAAACCAACCACCTTAGGTCCTGGGTTGGCTGCTTGCAAGGCAAATGCCGCTGTGCTATCTCTCTGGCCCCGAAATGGATTTCTTTTTTAAAAAAAAAACTGATGTATTTCTGTTTTTCTTGAAGCAGATTCAAAACAACATATTTTATTAATTTGTCTTTAGTATATAATAATTGAATTTGTTAGTCTAGCATGTTTTCCTGTGCTATATATTTTGTTTGGTTCACTTATTTTACAAATGATAAAAATTATTTTAAAAGTACAAAAATAGTGCTTCTGGGATACTACATTTGAGTTGTAGTAGGAGGTGCTTCCATTTCAATATACATTTGTTAATACAGTGTTAAGTTGCTTAATCTATCTAATGCTTGTAGAGTATAAATGGTAGTGGTGTTTATATGTATATCTTGAGGATAGTTTTTTATTTACTTCTTTGACAAATAATGGGTAAATTTCTGCATAAACTATATAGTTAGATTTTATTACTGCCTATATTCTGGTATATTAGTAAGTTTTTAGAAATCAAATGAAGGTCATTTTTTTTGATAGTTGCAAACTATTATACAAAGTCTTGCTTCTTTTAATTAAACCATTCCCTTTAAGTTTACATTTAGACTATTCCTTTTTATTAAATTTCAAAAGTTAAAATATTTGTTTGTTTACTTTGGAATTAGTTCCTTTATTTTATTTTGGGAAATAAATGGACAAGAAGAGAAAATTTCCTATAGATTTTATTTAGTATATTTAATGTGTCCTTCCTCTCCCCTAAGTATTTGTATAAAATGAATTGTAAAGTTAAATATTACACGAAGCTGAATATAAACAAAGATATTGAGCATGATCATAAAATACTAACAGGATGTTAGTTTCTCTGTCTTTTTAGCAGTGTTAAACTGAATTGTAAAGTATGACAAGTAAGGTATTAATAAGATTAATTAAGATTAAACAGTAAAATTTGAGTAGAAATTAATGTATATCATAACAATATCAAATAGTATTTGAACAAGTTGAAATAACATAATTTATTCTAGGAGAGAGAAAAATATCTTGATGTCATTCTAAAATTTTAGATTTAGTTTTTAATGATTCATTAAGAACAATGTAAGTGATCCCAACAGAATACCTATTTTAGAAATAATAAATATCCCTTAGTGATTTCATCCTTTTTAAAAAAAAGTATGCTTAGCTACTTTAGATGATACTATAAGATTAAAATATATTCACTGGGTATTTTCTTTGCCATTTGGAAGAAATTATTTAACTTTGAATAATTATTTTGATAATATTGATACATATTAGATTCTGTAAAGTCTGACAAATATCAGCAGTAAGAAAAATGTTGTTGCTCTGAGTATGAACATGATATAAGGTGGAGGTGAGCTGAAATTTCATTCTCATTTTTATTGCTGTGACTGGGTTTCTAAATCTCTTTACCTAGGTTCTGTAGATAGAGCTCTTTTCCTGTCTCTTGACTGACATTCTTTTGAGGTAAAGGAACCATTTCTATACTTTCCTATTTCATATTTCCTAATGATAGGGTCCTGCTGTCAAAAGTAAAATCAAGTAATCCTTCATTTAAAAGCTAAATAAATAAAAGACACTCGAGGATCTTAATTTCTCATCAATGAGACATGCATACCTAAAGGTTAGATAGTTTTCTTTTTTCTTTCTTTTTAGTTCCTTAATTTTTATGAGCTTCCTCTACTAACATTATTATCATGAAAGAATACTTTATTTAACTACAGTAATTATTTACATTTACAGCTCTCAGCATTTCTAAAACTGAATACAAATGAAATTGTTATTTTCCAAAATGCTGTAACTAAATACTCGTACTGTTCAATTTGTAGTATTTTGCTTGGACCTCTTATTACTTTGTTAACTCTTTAGTGTGGTAGAAAATTATGCCTTTATTTGACACTGATCTGTAAATTCTCAATATAATCAGGGGATGTATATTTATATATTGTTATAGGTGAGTTACTGAGCACACACAACTTAACTATCATATTCTTTAACGTTTCATCCTACACTAATTATAAAATATCATTGAGGGAGACTGTGATGAACATTTATTTGTTATTCATGACATAAATGAAATGGGAAATGAATGAGAATGACTATAAGATTTTTTTTAGTTTATTTTGCAAGCAATTTAAATTGTGCTTATACATTTATTTGCCTTTGTATTTAATATTTTTCATCTGTACAGGAATCCTTGGTAGAATATATGAAATTTTAAAGTTGATAAAATTTCTCATATTTATTTGTCACCAATTAAATTATTTTCTAAGAAAATAGTTCCACTAGAAGATATTATATTAAATGAAGTAAGTTAGAAGAAGGATCAATACAAGATGATATCAAGTATGGTTTTAGCATAACTGCACAAAGAAATGCAGTGGCTTAAATAGGGGTTGTCACACTATCTTCTTACAAATTATAGTGTAAGAAAGGAAGAAAATGAGTGGGGGAGGAGAAAGACATGAAATGACAGGAAATGGGATAAGGGGTCTCAGGTTCATTGGTGGTGTTAAGGACAAAACTAAATATCCAAGCCAGAGTCAACAACAATGAAATCATGAGACCCAAAATTTAACAACTAACCTAAAAAGGTACCTGTTATGTTGGCTGGTTTGGGCAGGAGGTGTTGGCATGGGATGAACTCTGGAAAGATTGGTGGAGGGATATTGACACTGGTAATGGGATTGGTCCTCATAACATTGTATGTCTAAAACCCATCTATGAATAACTGTAAGTCACAAAGGTTTAAATAAAAATTATTTTAAAAAGAAAATAGTTACAGTATACAAACTGCTAGTGTCAGCTTTAACTTTTTTTAGTTCATATTTTTGTTGTAGTTTTTTTAACTACACTTAGCAGTGTTAAGGGAACACAGATAGCTTTTTGCTCGGGTATAAATACCCCATAGTGCTTGAGACTACATAAAGTGCCAGATAGAAACCACTGTCATAACTGTAACTACATCCTAGGCAAGTGCCCCAATTTTAGTACTGTCTCCTGCCTAGATCAAAGACTTTAAACCAGTTCTCCTACTTCCAAATGAACTGATTTTTCCATTTCATTGCATTAGTTTCAGCTGAATAATATTCATTGATAAAAATGTTGGTACTAAACCCAGGACTTTTATCTGTGTTAATGTGACCTAAGAGGAAAAAAAGAGAAAAGAATAATGAGAATAATCAATTTTTCCTGCATAAACAATATTTCAAAGAAACTAAATACTTGATGAAGGAATTGTGATTAAATTACTACAATTTTGTAATCTTTATTAATCAATTTTTACCTGAAGATGATTTCTCATATACTTATATAAAACATGAATAGGAAGGAAATATATTAAAGGTTCTGAAAACACTTGACTCCACTGCAGAAAAAGACAACGAACTGATGTGTACAGCAAATATTGATATAATAGGATATATATGTTTTTTTCTAAAATTGAACATGTTCCCATTTGGATAGTCAGAGCAAACTTAGACTCAAGGTCAAATATTGGAAGACAGTTATTCAAGTAAACAGTATCCATAAAAGGGTTGTAATGGCCATACTAACATCAGACAACATAGACTTCAAGCTCAAAAATGGCTGTAGACAGAGAAGGTCATTACTTAATAATCAAGTTATATGTATATTAGGAAGAAATCACACTCATACATACATACAAGGAGGGGCCAGCAAAATACTTAAAACAACCGCTAACAGACTCGAAGAAAGGTAATAGACATATAATAGTAGTAGTAGACTTCATCACTTCTCTGTCTTCTCCTAATAGATCAAACAGGCTAAAAGTTATCAAGGATATACTGGCTTTAAAGGAAGAAATGGAAGAGAGAAGCATAGTGTGTGTATGTGCACACAGAAACACACACAGGGATTCTCTTTTTTTTTTTGTTTGTTTCTGGGCCACACACCCAGTGATATTTGGGGATTACTCCTGACTATGCACGCAGAAGTTGCTCCTGGCTTGGGGGAGCATATGGAATGCTAGGGGGATGGAACAGTGGTCTGTCCTAGGCTAATGCGGGCAAATGCCTTACCCCTTGTGCCACTGTTCTGGCAAAACAGGGATCTTCTTCCCAAAAATTCCAAATAGAAATTCTTCTGCAATGCATGTGGGGCATTTTTCTCCAATGTACATGGGACATTCTCCATGTGATGTGTAACAATACAATTCCTTAAAATCAAGAGGACAGAAGTTTGTATTGGCTATCTTCCAGACTATGATGCAGTGAAAATAGAAGTGAGTTACAAATGAAACATAGAAATAACTTAAATCATAGAAAGTAAACAGCTCGCTACTGAACAACCAGTGTATCAGAGAGGAAATCAAAGAGGAAATTAAAAGATTACTAGAAAAAATGAGAATAAAGATGCAAATTATCAGAATTTTGGGGATATAACAAAAGTGGTATTAAGAGTAAAATATTTAGCTTTGCAAGCATTCATCAGGAAGGAAGAAAGGGCCTACATAAATAATTTAGTTTATAAAATTAGAAAATGACCAACACAGTAGACTTAAAAGAGGCAGAAAGAAGAAAATAATAAAACTTAGAACAAAAATTAAGGAACTGGAAACAATCCAAAGGTCAGTGAAAGCAAGAGTTGGTTCTTCGATAGAATAATCAATATCAATGAACCATTAGGAAGACTCAGAGAGAGAACCCTAATAAATTGAACCAAAAATTAAAGGGGGGATTTTACAACAGACATAAAGTATAGAAATTCAAGGGATAATCAGAGATTACTTTGAGAATCTTTATGCAAAAGGAGAGAACGTAGAAGAAATGGATAAAATCTTGGAATCTTATAATCTCCTGTTAATGTCTTTTTAAGTGAATTACTTTTAATGCATCTTTAAGAGATGAGACCTCTGTAATGAAAGTTGGACTGAACATGACCCTCTTGTAACCCCCTGTAGGTTTAAAAGGAGAAACCGGTAATTGGTAGGTGTTCAAGGAGGGCCTGGCTTAATACACAGCATAAATAGCCATTAGCATAATTCAACTTGCTCCAACAAATCAGTGGATAATGAAATTATAGTACATCTTTACAGTGGAATTCAACCAACTTTAGGAAAAAGTCATGAAATTTGCTTATATGTCGATATATATGGATAGGCATAGCATGGTCTCACTCATTTGTGTGATTAAAAGAAAAATAATATTATCCAGGGACAATAGAAATAAGTACCAAGAGGACCAGTACATCGTAGGATGCTTGCCACAAAAGCTGAGGAGTGTAGTTAAGGTTAGAGAAGGTACCACTATGACAGTGATACTTGGAAATGAACTCTCTGGACCAGACTAGGTGCTGAAGGTAAATGATATGCATGATGTTGCCTCTTAAGTAACAATGTTGTAAACCGCAGTGTCTAAAGGAAAAAAAAAGGGGGGGGGGACAGAAAGAGAGAAAAACAGAAGATAGAGATAAAGAGGGAAAGAGACAAATAAAATGTATTCCACAAAGTTAGACAGTGGAAAGGTAAACTGGGATCAATGGAAGTGGGATATGTGCACTGGTGAAGTCTTGTACATTTTCAGATTCAAGAACAACTTAGTGAAAAAATTGAAATTATACACTCAAAAAATAATAAAAAATATACTTCGTATGAAATAAACATTTAACTTTAACAAATAAAGGGTACTACTTAATTTGTGGAGAAAAAGAAAAAAGAATTTGAACATGTTCTAGGATCCTCAATATACCTGCCAATTTAAAGATGATTGATAGATAAAGAAACTTTAGAAATGACATCCCTAGGACACTATCAGGCAAATTAAGAATTTTAAAAATTCTGTGTTAAAATGATCCACTTTCATTAGAAGTTAATGGTTAAAAAAACAGATAAGGAAATAAGATAAAGGGAGAAAGATAAGTAATTGAATGTATATAATTTGTTTGGATCCTGATTTTAGTATCCAACTCTAAGACTAGCAATAATTACTGTAATTTGTACATTAATGAAATTTTCAGTGGTTATAGGGACATGTTAATATTTTATGTGATGCCATTGTCATGTCAAGAGTACTTGATTTCTTAAAAAATGAGTTGAAATATTTACACTAAAATCATATAGTTCATAGTTTCTTCTGAATAATTTTCTAAAAGTGAGTGGGGAAGTCTAATGATTTTCTTAGGTGAAAAAATATGGGGCTTTCTATTCTTTCTTACTTTATATATTATGAATTTTAATAAAAATGAAATTTAATATTTAAAGTTGATTAATAAAATTCCATAATTTAAAAATTAGTTAGAAACTTTCATATTTTTATTCTAAAACTATAAAATTATATATAATATATACACCTATAAAATTATTTGTTCCAGTTGTAGGATATTTGTTTAGTAATGTATAAGCAGGGTGTTGGAAAATTTATTCAACATAATGTTTTTGTTTAGCTGTCCCCAATATGTACTTTTAATTAAATTGCAATACATTTAATATTTTCCTTACAATATTTGTTTTTCAGGTACAGCAGGTACAGACTGTACAGCAGGTACAACATGTCTATCCAGCTCAGGTGCAGTATGTGGAAGGAAGTGATACTGTCTATACCAATGGAGCAATGTGAGTTTATGTCCAAAAGTCTTTCTAAGTATCACATGGTGAATGACCATGCATGCACATTTCTCATAACCTCATCTCCTTTTTCCTGAATTGTTTTGTTGCAGTCACAGTAACTAGTTACATTAGAACAGTTATTGAAATAGACTATTTTGAATTTTATGCTTATTAATAGTATATATTTACTTATACTATAACTTAATTCCAGGAGACTGTTTCAGATTTCTAAGGTTCATGATATGTAAATATTTTTCTTATTTAGTAGGTTGTCTTTATTTTAATCCTTTTCCTCACAAAAATCTTTTTTATTTGATGTAGTCCCCTTTATTTTTGTTCTGTAATTTGCTAAGAAAGTTAAATCTTTGAAGACATATCTCAGGCTATGTCCAGAAATTCTGCTTATATGTCTCTTTATCTATTTTATGGACATGTTTGATATCAAGGCCTTAGATCACTTTGAGTTAACTTTTCTATAAATGATGTGAGATACAAATAGTTTTGTTATGTTTTGCATGTGGCTGTTTAGTTTTGTCAATACCATTTGTTGAAAATTTTTTTTTCCTTTTTTCTTTTTCTTTTGAAAGATTTGTTAGTCAACTTCATGCTTCTAGAGCCCTTATTATAAATGACTGTCCATCCATCTGAGTTTTAGGGCTCTCAGTATTTTTTCCATTGATATGAATTTGCCTATATTTCCCTACCACTGATTTTTGTTTACTATAATTTTATCGTATAACATCAGGGAATGCTTTTTTATCCTATTTTTTCTTCTGAATTGCTTTGGCTATATGCAGATTTTCATGATTCCATATCATTTTAGTAGCATTTGCTCCAATTTTTGGAGAATGTCATTTCATTTTTTTTTTAAGAAATTTAATTGAATCTGGTTGGCATAGTATGGTCATTTTGATGTGTTGATTTTTCCAGTCAATTAAAGTGACATATTTTATAATTTTCCTTTTCTATTTCTTTCTATAGTGACTTGCATAGTTCCACATAGCATCTTTCACCTCTTTTTAAAAATTGATTCTGAATGTTACTTTAGATAGTTTTTTTTCTCTTCTAGTTTATTTATTGGATATATAAATGTAGCATGTTTTTGTGTTTGTTTTTAGCATATTTTGCTATGTTGAGTGATTTTTTAAGAGTTTTTAGTAGAGTCTTTAGTGTTTTATATATATATGTATATATATATTGTTGTTTTGTTTTTACCACATTAGCTGCACATTGTGAGTTTAATTTCTTTTCCTATTCTGATGTCTTTGATTCTTTTTCCTTGATGGAATTAATGAATAGCTAGGATATAGAAATACCCAATATCCAAATGAATGGATAAAGTAGTTCTCATATATGTACAAAATGCAATATTATGTAGATATAAGATAAATCTTATGATTTGCTGTAACTTAGGTGAAATAAGAGGGCATTATGTTAAATGAAATCAGTCAGAAGAAAGGCAAATGCCAGATTTTGTCTTTTATATGTTGTACATAAAGAAACAAAAGAAGAGAATGGATAATATTGAATGACAAACCCTTGAGTTTTATGCACAAAAGGCAATTACAATAATGAGAAAAAGAGGGACCCGAACAAGTAGACTAAAGTAATATAAAGACAGTGATGATGTGGGCGTGAGCATTTTCTTTGGTGTTGATAAAAGTATCATAACCTTGTCCAAAACTAAAATTTATCACTACCTGACCCATGTAACCTAAAAATAGGATAGAATATTAAAAATAAAGAGAATTTGTTGATCTGTTACCTATAAAGGTAATATAATACTAGTAAAAACTTGCCATTTATTATTATTTTTATGTTTTTGTATCTTATCGACGCTAAGGGTTACTTCTGAGTCTGCACTCAGAAATTTCTCCTGGCAGACTTGGGAGACCATATGGGATGCTGGGAATTGAACCCGGGTCAACTGCATCAAGGCAAACACACTCCTGAAAATTGGCATTTTAAATGAGGTGTTTATGTCGATCAATAATTTCCATGAGAATAGAATGTGTTTTATGTTTTTATTTTTCAAGTGATATTTAAAAATGTTTAATTAAATCATTGTTATTTACAAAGTGATTCATAGTTAGGTTTTAGACATACAAATGTTCGATGTCAACCTCCCTCCACCAATGTTGTTTCTAGAGTTCATCCCATGCCATCAACTCCTACTTTCAGCCTGCCAGCATAACATGTCCATTTTTAATTTTAGCTTTGAAAGATTGGGCCACATATTTTTATTGTTGTTGACTCTGACTTGAATATTTAATTATTCTCTTTCTTAACACCACCAGTGCACCTGAGACCCTTGGCCCATGTCCCACATTTTTTCATATTTTGTTTCTCTTCATCTCACTTTCTTTCCTTCTCTTCACTGTACTCTGGGCCATAGATTGTTCTTGATGTCCCCTGTTTAAACCATTGCATTTCTTTATGCAATTATTCTAAATACCACATATAAGTGATACCATTTTGTATTTTCCTTTCTTCTGGCTTACTTCATTTAATGTATCTTCCAGTTCCATCCATGTTGCAGAAAATTGCATTATTCCATCATTCTTTACTGCAATGTATTATTCCATTGCAAGATCCAACATTCATTCATGATTCCTTATAGCCTCAGCTTTAAGGATTGTTTTTATTTTTCATTGCAATAAATCTAAATAAATATCATAAGAATGTGTGATGCTTTGAAAGAATATGTTGTTGTTATTGTTGTCATTATTACCTAAAAACTTAAAACCTATTTTAATAGGTATGACTAGTCATGGTCAGAGTACTTAAACTCTTCTTATATTCAAAGCAGCCAATTCAGGACTTAAAACTAAATAGATATTGCAAAACAGAAAGTCTCTATTGACCTAAACTTACCTTTTTCTTAATTTTGATTACATCACCTCTAGTGATGTAATAAACCTCTAGTTTATTAAATTTATTAATTGATAAAATTCAATTCTCTACCATAGCATTTTCCCCATCCATATCTCTCTAGCTTCACATTCTACTTCTTTTAGGTACAACCAGTATGGCATAGATGTCTCCACGTTTTCCAACTTTATTCTTCATAATTTGTAAAATAGGTTTGTTTTCTGTCCTTACTACTCTGCTTTTATGATTAATAATGTACTGTACCCAATTTAGTGTGAGACACTCACACTCTCTCTCTCAAACACACACACACACTCTGCATTTTTCACCCCATAAGATGCATTTATTTTTTAGATGCTGCCTTAGGCTTAGTTCATTCCATGTGCTTAGGCTTCATCTCCAGGCTGTGTTTGCTCCATAAGATACACTGTGAAGATGCACATAAACATATGTGCATCTTATGGTACAAAATATACAGGTATATACATATACATAAGTATAACCTATTGGAATATAGATAGAGTGGGAGGGGGAGAAAGAGGGGGGGAGAGAGAGAGAAACTAACTTGTACATGCTGACATATAAACTGAATTTTCTCTCTACAGGGTAAACATTTTATTACGGCTGTTCTAGTTTTTATTTCATAGTGTTAAGAATGTTGGTTGTAGAATGTGAATGTCACTTAATTTCTGTCCCTTTGGCAGTATATGTACTTATCATGTATATCAGGCATACTGTAAACATGTTGTTGTGAATGACCATGGCCTCATAGAACTTACTTTTGGAATCTCTGCTAAAGTCAAATGTCTATTGACATTTGTAACAACAAAAAAGGAGATGTCTGCCATGTTGAACTTTAGCTATCAAGAAAAATAAATAGGTACTAGACACTACTAAAGGTCATTCTGTTTTATTGTCTTTTATCCTTGCCTTTGATATTTATTTTTCAAGGATCCTAAAGTCATTAATCAAGCCTTCTTACTTAATTTGGTCTCCATTTCAATGGTATCCTATATAAAGCTTTACCAGTCCCCCCTTGGGAGGGTTTAGTTTCCATAACTGCTGTCTGTTTCCATAACATTTTAATGTGAACATACTGCTTTATCAACTGAGTAGTACAGAAAAATAGGGCAGAGGTTTCTACAAATAGAGGGTTTTTATTTTTTTAGATAAATAAAATATACCCAGATGTAGCATATTTCAAACAAATCACTAGAACTGTGATATACAGGTAAGTCTTAAGGAGAATATGTCACAAATTAATATATTTAATAGAGGGAGCCCAAGTGGACCAGATTCATCATGAAAATTACTTTTGTAGATCATCTCTGGTCTCCTAGATTGCTGCACCTTTCTAGGGAGTAGAGTAGCCAACATTAGCTGACTTCTAGGGTGGAGAAAATGCAAGAATGGGTGATTTGGAAGTCCGTTTCATCAGCCTTAGATTTAATTCAACCAGCTCAGTGCTAGACTTCGAAAAGACAATCAGAAACAAGTCTCTAAAATGTTATGAAATGGCACTTCCTCTAAATCTATTGCTGATACTGGTTTAGCAGTTCAAGGATATAAGTACAACTAAGATTTTCGGGTGTGACTGGAATATGACTGCTTTAGTTTAAACCAGGGGTCTCAAACTCGTGGCCCACGGCCCTCCATACAACATTTTGTGGCCCTGCCCTAGAGGAATCGTTTTTTGTTTTGTTTTGTTTTAGTTGTTTGGATCACACCCCCCCAATGTTCAAGGCTTACTACTGACTTTGCACTCAAGGATCACCCCGACTTTGCCTCCTGCGGCCTCAGGTAAATTGAGTTTGAGACCTCTGGAAACCATCCTATATCCATTCTAGACTAGAGATCTTCAACAAACAGTTCATGGATTGGTGCAGGTCCTGAGATGTTGCACATCTGATTACATGTAATTGATCTGTTTCCTCAGTTATAAATGTCAGTTAGTATGTGAGACAAATGCTTGTCTGCAGTGAAAAATGATTGAAGACCACTAACCTAGATAGCAGAAGGAAAAGATGTTTAAATGGAAGCAGTGTGTGCATTTCTACATGTGTACAAATGTGCTCTATGTTTATGTACATATTATGGAATATGTACCAGACACATACATTTCCCTTTTGCTTTCATCTCATTGTTCATGACTATCAAATAGTAATGGTTGGCTACAGGGGAATTTGGGGATAAGTTTGAAGTTTTGTTGGTTTTAGAATGGAGGACAAAACAAAAGAGCATTTGGAAGGGCATTGGTGGATAGAGAGTAAACTGCAGTATTTATCTGAGTCATTTATCATTAATCCAAAGTAGGTGTGAGGATAATAGTCATGCTGAAGGATAAAAAAATTATTTTACTTGTTTTTAACCTATATTACAGATAATGACCCTAAGTTCATTATTTGGTATTTGAGGATAGTAAGCATAATATTCTCTACCTTTACTTAGGCAAATTATTAACGCTTTGTATTTTAATATTTTCTCCAGTGATTCCAAAGCTTTCTTTGTAAAATTTTCTAACTATCCCACTGCTAGCTCTTTTGGATCCTTACTAAGGTAGATAGTGAGAGACTTTTAATTTATTCATTCTTAATCCTTAGATAAAGAACATCTCTTAATGTGACTCTTTAAAATGACTGAAGGTTTATTGCATCAGTGATTTAAATAAACATCTAGTACAATATGTATTTTCTGTGGTCCAGCTTAGTTGGTTAGATTATGACTAATGAGTTCTAAGTCATGCATTTATTTGTCACAGTCCAATATTTCTCAGCTGTTTTGGTCACGATCATCTTTTCAACCCCAGTCAGTTGTGTGACAGTATATATTCTTGACTGAAAAATGAATCTTGGAACACCTTTTATTATCAAGTGTAATTTTTGAGTCAATATTCTGTAGTAACATGGTCTATTTACTGAAGTCTAAATTATCCAGAGAAATAGTACAAGGCATAAGTTCAATGCCTTACATGTGCCTGATGCTGATACTATCCTCAGCACCACATGGTACCTGAGCATCCCCAGATGCTTCCTTAGAGTTCATCCCCTCCTCCCATAGCACCATTGGTTCAGCATGAGTAAAGCCCAGTATCACCACATCCGCAGTGAGCTGCAGGCTAGATATTCTAAGAATTGTTTGGGATAGCCCTCCAAACTGTATAAATGGGCATATTGATACAAATTATGCTCAATATTATATTAGTTATTTGACTATATTTTTATAAAATATAACATTATCATTTTAAATTTTTCTATGAATTTGTAGTTCTAACATTTCACTATAAATTATGTCTTTGATGTTCATTTCACGGGGTCTTTATATTTATTTAATTTGATATACTTCTATGTGTTTTAGGAAAGGATAGTCTACATTTTCTTTATTGTACCACACTAATTTAATAAGCAACTGGTGGTTGATACCTAATGTTACAGTAAAATTCTTACTTCTGTGTAATACATGCTTTTTATTGCTAATGATGCCCTGAGAATATAGACTCTTTGTCATGAACTTTCAGCACCAGACTATGACCTTACAGCTTTTCATGCTTAGTAAGGAACGGTTCATTTATACTCATGTCACCAACATTTCCATGCTGCATGCCACATTTCACAGGCTCTCACTCAAGAGGTGATGATAGCCTTACTGAGATGTGCCATCGCTTCTGAAAATGTGTAATCATTATAATTTGGTGATACTCAAGTGTTTACCTAGTTCTTGCTGTGAAGATGGACAGTTGCTGCCAGAATAACAAACTTAATGCTCTGAGTAAGCATGCATTTCAGCTGAACAATTGAGACTAATTACAGTGACTGAGTTAGGATAGAAAACCTTTTTACCTCAAGGGAGAAGGGAAACTAATTTACTTTTGCTATTATTTAGCAGTGTTTCTGTAATCACTGAGACTGTACCAATTATTTTTCTTCTGGCAATAGTTTTCTAAAAATAAAAAGTTTGATTTTACTCTTTGCTGTTTCTATAGATTCTTAAAATTCAAAGTTATAATCGCTCAGAATAATTTCAGGGAATTGCTTTTATATACTATAAGGACAATCCAGTTCGATTGAAGCTTCTCTTTTGGAAGTGGGAAGTGTGGTTTGGATCACACTGGTCCTTGCTACTCTTTGATACTCTGCTTTTGAGGGTGCTTAATAATTTTGTCTTTTGAAGACCTGAGAGATTATATAGGAAACAAATACGGTGTTTTAAGGAGGAAGCATAGAACTCATTTAAGTAATATAAAATAATCACTGTGTGATGCAAGGTGTTACGTTATTACATTAACAGTAAATAAAACTGCTCAATCTAAGTATATTGTTGGTATTTTCTTATATATTAAAAA
>PVKC010011823.1:0-24390 GCA_004027635.1 Crocidura indochinensis | reverse complement strand
CACCTGGCAGTGCTCAGAGGTTACTCCTGGCTCCATGCTCAGAAATTGCTCCTGGCAGGCACGGGGGACCATATGGGGCACCGAGATTCGAACCGATGACCTTTTGCATGAAAGGCAAACACCTTACCTCCATGCTATCTCCCGGGCCCCAGAATGTGAAATTTTTAATAACCTATGTACACATGTTTAAATACAACATAATTTTTAGAATCTTGCCATGTAACCTAGAATTTAGCACTTGTGAGACAAGAACTGTGGTTTATTAATAAGAAAGCCCTTTTAAGAAAATATTGGATGATCTTTGACTGAAAATGTAAAGGTGGGCAAAATTTAAGGATGCAATGCATAATTGAGACGGGAAGTTAAAAGTCCAGACCACAGAATTAGCGAATCTTTTTTCAAACAGTCATTACTCCATTTCACTTTAGACAAATTACTTACCTTCATAGCTCTCCTTTCATGATCAATAAGATGGATGAGATAACATTAGCCTATCTCACAGGATGGATATGAGTGGTAACTGTGTTAATGTGTTCAGAGTATTTAAGAACACATTTACTGGAGTGGAAAGCTTAATAAATGTGATATGGTATGATTAAGAATACTTATAATTTAGTCTTGAAATTATTTGCATTTCATATCCAAACCTTTTATTGCATTTATTTAGATGAAGCCATTTATAGCTTTCCTGGTTTTGACTTTTCAGACTATTCCAATTATGAAAATCAGTGAGGACACCTGTGAATAAAACAATCTGAAGGTTATCCTTTTAAAATTTTATTTTGGTGTACATTGTATAGAGTATTAGAATCTACTGTTTCATGGGGCCCAGGAGATAGCATGGAGGTAAGGCGTTTGTCTTTCATGCAAAAGGTCATCAGTTCGAATCCCGGTACCCCATATGGTCCCCCGTGCCTGCCAGGAGCAATTTCTGAGCATGGAGCCAGGAGTAACCCCTGAGCACTGCCGGGTGTGACCCAAAAACCAGAATCTACTGTTTCATAAACAAAAAACATGTTCCTAAAGTATAGACAACTTAAGATGAATATTTCTTTGTGCCTTAAAAATATTTAAGAGATAAATAAGTTGCAGAAATAAAATAAGTTATTATGTTTCTTTATAGTTAGATGGATTTAAATAAATCTTATTTTTTATTTTCCAAAACTGAAAGAAAAGTTTTATTTCTTTGAGAATATTATTTCTTTATTTGTTTTTATTTTATTATATTTTTTAGGGCCAAACCAGCAGTGCCTTGGGTTTACTCTTGGCTCTATGTTCAGGAAATAATCATTTCTTGTGGAGCTACAGGGCCCATATGGTATTCCAGGGATTGAATCCTGGAAGAATATGTGAAATGCAATTGCTTTATACACAACGCTATCTGTCTGACACCATTTGAAATTATTATTTTTTAAATAGTATCTTTAGTTGAGAACTAGGCTTACAAACATGTTTGTAGTTGAATTTTGGTTATAAAAAAAAGAGCACCCCATTCACCAGTGAAACCTTTCTGCCAATAAAGTCCCCTTTCTCCCTCCTCACCCACCCCTACATGTCATCAATACAGGCATTCTATATCTCTCACTCACTTCCATTATTATGATAGTTGTTCGTGTACTTACTTCTCTAACTGAACTACGCACATCTTTTCTGGTAAACTTCATATCATGCTCTGATCCTTTCAGTCTTCATCTTATTTAATTGATTTGAGTTGATCTCTATTTAAATAATGTTTTAAAGAAGACACACATATTTAAATTGTTCTTGATGTACATTAGACTCATTAACTTTTTTGATTGATAACTTAAAATTATGGGGACAGAACTTATTACAATTTGATACATCAGAAAAATATTACTTATTCTTGTTTGAAAGCTAGGTAAACTGAGGGAAACTTCCAACTTTTACCAAAACTGAGTTATTTGTGTATCATACACTAAATGCTTTAGGATTTTTTAAATTTATTTTAATTTTTGGCCCACAATTAACCTATATTAGCAGTACTAAATGGCTTGTTTCTTTGCAGTCAGGGTTCAGGAAAACCATAAGGTACTTTGGTCTTATTGCTTTATTTATAGCATAGATGCATATAAATACCCACAAACTTTATTAAAACTATTTTTGAGTTTGGTAGTAGAATGTGATGCTACCAATTTTTACATTAAAAAGTACTTGATTAAGATGATGTTCAAATTTCTGTAGAATATTTTATTAGTGAAATATCAATGAAATATCATTTTGATAAACACAACTTTTGTTTATTCAGTCTGAGTAAAACACATATTTCTTTATCCACAAGTTGATGAAGTATAATAAGATACTTAAAAAAGAAATTTACAAAATTCTCAATACATCATATATTTATTATGAGCCTTGATGTTTCTTTTTCTTTCTTTCGTTTTTCGGGGGTCACACTCAGCAGCTCTCAGGGTTACTCCTTACTCTGTGCTCAGAAATCACTCATGGCAGGCACATGGTACCATATGGGATGCCGGATTCGAACCACTATTCCTCCTGAATCAACTATGTGCAAGGCAAGTGCCCTACCTCTATGCTATCTCTCCAGCCTTTTCTTTCTTTTCATCTCTCCTCCAGGAAGATCCCAGCATTACAGTCAACATATTGAAAAAGACAATCAATTCCATTTTGTGGACTGATTTTTACAAATCAGTAAAAATAAGCATAATTCATTGAAACGTAACCATTTTTATTCACAGCTCTTAAAAGACAAAATCTATAATAATGAACTTTATTTTCTGTCTACCTTTGGTTTAATTTAGCCTTCTAGCTTCTCGACTATAAACCTATTCTTCAAATACAATTTCATATCAGAATTATCAAATAACTTCCATTTTAGGTGATGTTATGATTCTTGCCAAATTACTAACTTCAGATTATGCCATATAGACTTGAGTATAAACTGAGTTTTTCCAACATAAAATTAATGCCAGAAAACCCAAACAGGGTCCACAGGTTATTTGATTTGGTGTACGTAGTGCATGTAGTCTCCAGTCATTTTCTGCTGTCTGCTGGAGGGAGTCCCGGTGCTTCAGCTCAGTCCACAAGTCTCGACAGAGCTGAAGAGGTAGGTGGCTGACCTGAACTGATTGCCACTAAACTATTTAACCCACAATATTCAATGGCACATTTAATTAAGTAAAAAACCCATTTAAGGCAGTAAACTCATGTAAATAATGTTTATAAATCCTGAATTCTTATAATCAGGGGTTTTGAATTATAAATATTCAGGATTTTTAACCATTTATTTATAATGCTTTACTATCTTAAATGCTTTATTCACTTTATTAAAGTTGCCATTGAATACTATGGATCAATGTGGTATATTAAGGGTATACAGTATAATCAATATTCATGTATTGTATATAATCATATATCTATCTATTTTTTACTGATTAATTTATTTACCGATTCTTCAATTATTGAAATTGTTTGGGGTATCTTTTCTCTTTTTTTGGTTTTTGGGTCAAACTCCTATGTTGACACTTAGGGATTACTCCTGGCTAAGCACTCAGAAATCATCCTGGCTTGGGGGGACCATATGGGACACTGAAGGATTGAACTGCTGTCTGTCCTAGGCTAGCACTTACAAGGAAGGTTTCTTACATCTAGCGCCACTACCCATCCCCTGGGTATGTATTTTTATTTTTGAAATTTACCAGTGGCTGCTGAATTTTCTACCTGGGCTTATACTTGAATCACTAAATTTTCCCAGTTTTTAGGGTAAAATTAGTGGGGTTGGCTTATACTAGGGTCAGCTTATGTACTGTAATTTCTCCCATTTTAAAAGTGTGGAACTTAGAGCAGAAGGGCCTCCATTTTGTCTCAGTGTTAAGGTTCCATTTTGTGCTTCAGGACTGTTTCCAGTTGCAAATTCTCACAGCTATCTCACAGCTCTTATGGCTCTATAGGCCATTAGAAACCATAAATACTGCCCCAGGACACCTGGGGATAGCAGATATTTTGATAGAGCTAAGATAGGAGACTGTGGAAAATCTCCTAGACATTAGCCAATCAGTTTCAAGGAAACAGAATATAGTAGCCTATGGGGGCTTGAGGGGTCAATTTCTGTGGGAGAATGCCCTGACCACTCAGCTTGAGGCCTGCTGTAGATGAAAAAAAAAAAAAAAAGCAAAGCAAAGCTTTGCTTTCTTTCAATTGTGTGTGTTCATCCTTTGACACTGGACCTTAACAGAAGGAGCTAATTTAAAAATATTCTTAGATTTATTTCAAAGTTACAAAAATAAATTTATTTTTAAAAAAGTATGAGGCTGGAGAGAAAGCATGGAGATAGGGCATTTGCTTTGCATGCAAAACGATGGTGGCTTGAATCCCTGTATCCTTTATAATCCCCCGAGCCTGCCAGGAGCAATTTCTGAACTTAGAGCCAGGAGTAACCCCTGAGCACTGCTGGGTGTGACCCCAAAACAAAACAAACAAACAAACAAACAAAAAGTATTTGACACATTCTCTCACTGCTGTTTAGCGCTTTTTCTTTATGGCTCTGTGCTCGAGTTCACTCCTGGTGAGGATGGGCAACATATATGGTGCCAGAGATTAAAAATGTTAGATGTCTCAAAGAAAGCATCCTGCTTACTGTACTATAGTTCTATTCCTAAACATAATTAAAATTATTTTATGATTAATAAAATACACTTTTATTTTATTTATTCTTTTTGGGAGAAAAGAAAATGGAATATTATAGTTGATTACAATTATTGGTAAATATTCTTTGTTTAAGTAGATATATTAAAGAAAAATGATTTTAAAATTTGTTTCTTTTTGAAATTTTTCTTTTTCAAATATATCTTGACTTAGAATAGTTTAATGATCACACATTGCAGTATTTTTTTTAAATTTTTATATATGATGTGTTTTTCTTCAAAGTCTAATAAACTACTTAAGACAATTGATCTGATCACAACTTAATAAAGCACTGAATAATATAATCTGGTTAGTAGTTTATATCTCAAGGTTTTAAAAATACCTTATAAAATATACTGACTCAGTTATTCAGTTATAACATATGTTTTTATTAATTTAGTTAATCAACACAAAATTATAAATGTGTCCATGACCCTTACTGAATATTATTCTGAAAATGGTAGAGTTTAATTCCTTCTTACAGTTTTATCTTAAGAACTGACAAAATATTAATTAATAAATAATTTTGAAAAAAATGAATGTAAACATTAAAAATTGAATAAAGTACTTTGCTTCTTTTAAAATAAATATATTTGTACTCATCATTTTGATCGTTTTATTTTCCAGAATAATTTTCCTTAGATTGAACAACTTGATGGTTTCAAAATTAACCTACTTTACAATGTCTTTACACCTTTAATCCTATTCTCATTAGAGTTTTAATGTTTACCTCTCACATAGATTACTTAATATCTATCATTCTATTTAAATTACTAGTTTTCTCAATAATGTCTTTGTGATGACAGTAGAAATAAAATTTATCTCTCTCTATTTTTTATTTAAATGTTGTTAAAAAAAACATAATAGTTGTAAATAAATGTTAAAGTTCCTTAAGGATATTTAATGACACAGAAATGGAATCATGTATATTGACCAGAAAGTGTATTTCCTTTTCAAGTATCTTTGCCTATTTTAATTAACAACTTAAAAATTGGATTGCGTTACTATGTCCTTCTATTTCTTAGCCTATTTTCTTAGTGTTTTTAGCTACTTTAATTATTGCTGATCACTGACCTGAAGCAGAGAAGCAATTTTCTTGTAAAAGTACTAATTACCTACTAAATGCTTAGTATTTAGGGCATAGGAAGCAGGGAAGAAGAGCAAGAGCTAAGTTGATAAAAACTAATGCTTAAATTTCTATGCATTTTCACTTTAAACTACCAAATGCCATATTTTAGGTGAATGTCATAAAGAATCTCTATTTTTTTTTAAATTTTACCAATATATATTAGAGCACATTGATATCCTGAGTTATATTTTAAGTGCTATAAATAATACTATTCATTTTAATGCTATTATTTATCACTATAAATGAAATTAAGATGAAAAAAGCCAATAATATTATGTCATACTTATAAATGTTAAAGTTCACTAGCAAGCTAAGTCTAGTATTATTTTTCACTATATTCTAGTATATTTAAGTTAATATATTATTATTTATATAATTTGAAAATTAATAAGTATTTTTTGGCTACGCCCAGTGACGCTCAGAGGTTACTCCTTGCTATGCACTCAGAAATCGCCCCTGGCTTGGGGAAACCATATAAGAATCTGGCAGGGGTCCTCATACTTTTTAAACAGGGGCCCAGTTCACTGTCCCTCAGATCATTGGAGGGCCAGACTATAGTAAAAACAAAATTTACGAACAAATTCCTATGCACAATGCATACATCGTACTTTGATGTGAAGAAACAAAACAGGAACAAATACAATATATGGCCCGCGGGCCGTAGTTTGAGGACCACTGACTGGATCAAACCTGGTCCGTCCTAGGTTAGCACGTGCAAGACAAACACAGTATCTCTTGCCCCATTGCTCCGGCCTCAATAGTAATATTATTAAAATTATGTTATATTATGTAATTTTAGTATGTATTATAAATATACAAATATTAAAATATTTAACATCTTTAACTGGATCTTCTTTTTTGTATTCCTGAGCCTGCAATTAATATTGTCAAGATGTTTTCTCCTTTTAAGCATATCTAAAAAGAGAAGGAAAAATCTGTTTATAGGCTTCTTTATATTGTAGATAGAATGCATTGTTTTTGTTTTGTTTTGGGGCCACACTCAGTGATGCTCAAGGATTGCTCTGGCCCCAGAATGCACGTTTAAGTGTGTGCTCAGCATGTTAGAAAATGGAAAACCTTAATAATTACAGAATATAGGGGCCGGGCGGTGGCACTGGAGGTAAGGTGCCTGCCTTAGGACGGACCGGACCGCGGTTCGATCCCCCGGTTCCCACATGGTCCCCCGTGCCTGCCAGGAGCAACTTCTGAGCACATAGCCAGGAGTAACCCCTGAGCGTCACTGGGTGTGGCCCCCCAAAAATAATTACAGAATATAGAAGCTATCTGAAATGCATTTAAACTGCTGAGGCACATTGCATTGTGGACTTCTCCAAAAGGATGTCTGAAATAATTAATTTAGTCCTTATATTTTGAGAAATCATAACACAATTTATTAGTTATGTAATGACATCACATGCTCTTGGCTAAGCAAGGCAATTTAGTTAACATAGTAACATAGTATTGTCTGTACCAAATTTGTTTTCGAAGAATGAAGAAAGTATCATTTGCACTAAAAGGGAGAAGATTGCAGAAAGCTATAAATGCTAGAAATTGAGAAAAACTATTTTCCATAATGACTATTGCCTTATTTTGTCATCTAAGTCAAAATTAATATGGAAATTTTATAAGTATTTAGTGGTCTTGATATTTTTGTGTACATTACTTATTTATTTGTATGAATATTTATCTATATACATAAAAACATTAACACATAGCTATATCAATGCATATAATGCTCTTTTATTCTATTATTTTTTTGTTTTGTTTCCTTAGATTATATGAAGATATACAGGCTGTGAAGAATAAGCTGCATTTTTAAAATATAATTGTACCATTTATATTCTGTTACAATACTTGATTTTCTTTTTATTTAATAGCATTTTTATTTACAAATATACTTTGATAATTATTTAATGTCATATGCTTTTACAGAGTGTTTCTACCTGCTAAATTTATAATTTTATAATATAAAAACTTATCATATATGCATCTATATATCTCCCAATAATGCATTTTTCTTTGGCATTCAGTTAATATTTCTATGTGTTTCTTGCCACTATAAGAATATTGGAAAACTTATGGATTAAACTTTTAAATAAGCTTAGAGATTTCTCGAATATGGATAAATTTATGAACTTTTAAAAACTAATAGTTGACATATATTTGCAGCACTTCAACACCTAATTAGCATTATTGTCACAGTTAAACTTTCTATCTTTGAAGGAAACAAATAAAGCTTCTTTTAAAATGTAGTGTGTTATGTGTAAGTAATTACGTAGAAATTCTATAGACTCAATAAGCTGTTTCATATAGCCCTTATATGAAAACCCATTATGTCTGGGTAAATACTCAGTAATACAACGAACACACTTTTATCAAAACCACATTATTATTTCAAAATAAAAATTGTAAGAAATATCAAGAAGTTTGCATTTTGTCATATATTTGAATATAATTTATGTTTTGTTTGTGTTAGGGTCATTCCTGACAGTGTTCAGCTCTTACTTTTGACTCTTTGCTGAGGGAATCAATCATACATGGTGCTGGAGATAGAATTTGTATCACCTACATGAAAAGCAAATTTTTTAATCCCAGTGCTATCTCTCTCTAGACCTATAATCTTATTTTACTGAGTGACTCATATAAAAAATTTACTTTAAAGAGATTGTTCTATACAGTTGATAATAATACATTGTTTTCAGATTAGAGGGAATGAACTTATTTTAAAAAGAAAAAAGAAAACAGAAAAAGGAAGAAGTAATTACAGAAACACCAAATTTGTGAAAATGATGGTGCTATAAATGATGTCATTAAATCATTGTCAGAAGGTTTGGTAAACTCTTGTTGCTAGATAATTATTTTGTTCCTTCATTTGTTTCTGAACATTAGGTGTCTTCCGTACATATCAAAGTCTAAATTGGTATGATTTTACAGGGATGACAGTACTAACCAAAACTGGATTTGTTGCAGCCACACAGTCGTATAATTCTAGCATATCACTGATACTCTGGCATTTGTGGGTGTGTGTTCAGCTACCAAACCATGTGGAAGTACGAAAAGATGCTCACACTCCCAAAAATTTCTGGTGATAGAATTTGATCAGATTGTTGTTTCTGCAGAAAGGCATAGAGGAGTGGTGAAGCATGGCCATTGGCAAAGCAGCCATTTGGGTGATGAGTACAATCATGCTTTGGCAGGGATAGGACTTGACTGCCCTGTCCTCCCAAATTGACAGCTTTCAGCTGTGTGAGTGATATACCCATAGTTTTTTATGGCTTGGTTTACAACTCTTTCAGGGATAGAATGAGTCTATGGAGCTTTCCTGATGTAGATTGAGTGACTGTGCTTGTGGAAGTGGTTTTGGTTCTCTGAGCTTATGAATTATAAAGGAGTGACTCATTCTTAGTATATATATTTAGAGTCATTGATATATTCCTTTTTCAAAAAACACGATCCTGGAATTAGATTTTTAAAAACTTTCAAAACTCCCACACTATGTAAACCAAGGAGACTCCACAATTATCTATAAATTTATGAATATAAATGTATCCCTATATTCCTGCATATATTTATGTCTAGCTTTTCGAAATAAATAATGAGTGACAACTAGATCCAAAGTAACTATGAAGTAATGGAAGATATAAAAAAAAAGATCTATCTCTGCTCTACTATTAATTTTTAAAGGCCAAGAAATAGTCATTATCTCTTAGCTTGAGTGGCAAGAAAAATTAGTTTTTCTCCAAGAGCTAAATTTGTTTCAATTGTAGCAAAGCTGGAATCCACGAGTTTAAAAGCCACCTTACATTTACGTTTTCATCGCTATCAGCAAAAATTTTAAAAAGAAGTTAGCTTATTTTCTAAAGTAGAGCAAAGAAACATTTATGCTTAGCCGTGTAGCCTTATAACAGTTAAACTTGAAGTAAAACTTTCAAAGTTTTCATTCAATTCTTAAACTCGGAGCATTCTAATTTGTTATTACTGTCCATCTAATCTTGTCAAACTGTTTTAATTTCACTTTCCCTTTGTGGGTTTCTTGATCTTTAATGAAAAATACAATTATTCACTGAGTAAATGAAATTCAGAACTAGATTAATATCAGACTAGGTGACAGATATCTCTGCTCTTTAAATTAAAATTCACATTAACACTGATATTTAAGATGCTGGGGAGATAGCACAGGAATAAGAAATAGCATGCTTTGTAAGTGTGGAAACCCAGTTCAATTCATGGTATCACATGATCCCCTTATATCTCCACATAAAATTATCAAAATTTCTGAACACCGCCAAGCTTGCCTGATGTCCTTTGACTACCATCAGAATGCATTTTAAGTTCTAGCATTAATTCATTCAGAGCCTTTGGGCTAGTATTGCTGGAAGTGGGCATAGGCTCTTTAAGCACTGCCTGGGAGGTCCTCTCCCATCTTCTTATAATATGTAACTAATACCGAAGCTACAAATTATCATGTGCATATAGTAATGCAAAATATATCTAAGATTTGTATACTATGCCTCTAAATACTAAAATATTGGTTCAGCTCATAGTTGAGAAAAAATTAGTCTGCTTATATATTTTGATCAAGATCGACCAAGTAATTTCCATAGATCCAAATTGTTTACCATTTTGTTCTTTGATTCAGAGCCTTCTATCTAATTTTCACTCTTTTGTAGTTAGGAATTTCAACTGCTAACATCAAATTGCATTAAAAATAAACTATTATTTAAAATAAATGGTTCTTTATCAGTTGATAAAGCTGTCAAATTTTATTTTGTCTTAGGATATGCTACAGTGTTTTAATGTCTCTATTGTACTCAAATGGTATGCATATTTTGGGAGGGGAGTTAAAATGATTTATACATGTAAATTTTCCCCCTTTTTTTCTGGTTTTTGGGTCACACCCGGTGACACTCAGGGGTTACTACTGCTTATTCGCTCAGAAGTCACTCCTGGCAATCACGGGGGACCATATGGGGAACCGGGGGATCGAACCGCGGTCCGTCCTAGGTTAGCGCAGGCAAGGCAGGCACCTTACCTCCAGCACCACCGCCCGGCTCCCAATTTTCCTCATTTTTTATAGTATTATTCAGCTATCCTATAATGTTACTGCTTTTATTTCAATTATGCTTCTTTGCTCAATTCACAAGAATGGTATTGAAATAACCAATTGCTTTTCATCTTGTGGTTTTCATTTATTTTTTTTCTAGAATGATGAAATTTCACAAAGTATACTTTCATTGGTTTCCTTTTCTAATTTTGTGATATATCAAAGCATTTAATTAAGATACATTTTAAAAGTTAAAGTGTTTCTAATATGTTTTTGAAATAAAAATATTATTTACTAAAAAGATACTGATTATCATTTAATATATTATATGATAATTCCTTTACAAATAATAAGCATATTATTTACATGATAAAAGAGATCATTACATAGCTTTATCTACTTTGTCTACTAACATTTTTTGTGCTACTTCTAGGCATAATTTTTTTGATTATTTATTTTGGGGCCATACCCAGTGACACTCAGGGGTTACTCCTGGCTATTCACTCTTGCTTGGGGGACCATATGAGATGCGGAGAGATCGAATAGTTGTTCGTCCTAGGTCAGCATGTGTGAGGCAAATGCTTTACTGCTTGTACCAGTGCTCTGGCTCCATAGGCATAATTTTTTTCTGCTTAAAACTTATTACATTTATCTGCTTTATTTCACTGACATTTTATAAAGAATAGGTAGTAAATTTTCTATTATTGAAAGATACAATTAAAAATTTTTATTAAACAATTTTTGTGAGGTGTACATTTATGGCAACAAAATAAGTATTCTCTTTCTGCTATACACTGAAACAATATAATAGAATTAGCACTGTAGAAAGAAAAACTCTGGTGTCTTGTCTTATTTAGGAGGACAGATAATAGTGAAGCATGGAGAAAGATCGATTCGTTGAATTTTGTGTCAATTCCGTCATATGGATGTGCCATATGGGTCAACTCAGGTCATCTTCTTTGTTATGGGCTATTTCTCTTGCAATACAATTTATATAGTCAGAAGTTTATGCTCTTGATTCCAACTTTGATGAAATTTAGTTTCTTGTTATTTTAAAAATAGCTGAGATGTATACATTAAACAAAATGTAAATAGACATGTGAAAGAACATATTTACAACAGCCCATTTAGCAGAAAGTTGGTCATCTACTTTTTAAGTGTAAAGTAATTTTATTACATACAAAAATGCATTGTTTAAATGTAATAAAACATTTACACATTAGTTATTTCATGTTGTTTCCTTCTCTTTTTCATATTTTAAAGATTAAAAGTTCATCTTCACAATGTCCCTAGAGTGCAATAGTAAAAAAATAAAAAATAAACATGTCCCACATTACACAGGATGTAATGTTTTATAGTATCACAGGTAAAAAAAAGTATTTTATATTTGAGTGAGTATTACAACCTGGAGTGTTTTCAATGTTTGGTCATGGTGTTAGAGCACTTGGCTCCAATCCCAAAAACCCCTTTGAAATCACCTGTTAAAAAAAAAAAAAAGACTTGACCTCTTGCACATGTTCAATTCTCTTTCTTATAAAACAACAGAGACATTTACAAGTCATGATAGACATAGAGAGGAAATGAAACAGAGAAATGAAACAGAGAGGAGAGAAACATTCTCTCCTTAAGTCAAGTTTCGTCCGCTTTCAGTATCTCCATTTAGTGTGTCATACATGTGTGTCAGACAAGAAGTTTTCCATCACTATCTTTTATCTTTTTTTGTTTTGTTTTGGGTCACATCCGGCAGCCGTCAGGGGTTATTCCTGGCTCTACGCTCAGAAATCGCTCCTGGCGGGCTTGGAGGACCATAAGGGATGCTGTGATTCGAACTAATGACCTTCTGCATGAAAGGCAAATGCCTGATGTCTATGCTATCTCTCCGGTCCCTATCACTACTTTCAGTAATTCCTATACACTCTACCCTGTGATGCTCAGGGGTTACTCCTGTCTATTAGCTCAGAAATTGCTTCTGGCCCGAGAGACCATATGGGATGCCAGACATCGAGCCCAGGTTCATCCTGCGTCAGCTGCGTGTAAGGCAAACACTCTATCGCTGTGCTGTGCTCCAGCCCACTCCCATACACTCTTGATCTCTAGATTTTTTTTGTTTGTTTTACTGAACTCTAATTTTTGTTGTTTGTTTCAATGAAAATTCTTATTGAGGCTCATGGAATTCCAGCACAAAGAGTTTCTTATCTTGCCAAGTCTTCAAGGCACTTAGAAAATATCTGTAATGCTTTGTTTATTTCCCTTATCTCTGGAATTGTGATAAATATGCAAATTAATGAAAATAAAGATATTAGACCCCTCATCTTCCTTAAACTAAGATATCTATTTCTTTTTGTTTTAATCTTAGGGTGCATACTATATTCTTTTGCAAAGCATTCTTAAAATCTTAACAAATTTCTTGAATGAAATTGAACTGCGAAGATCATGGCCTATGCAGTAGAAAACTGGCCATCTAGTAAGGAGAAGGTGGGTCAAGCCCCCATACTACTGAAGCTTTGCCTACTGCCTTCGTCACCCATGATGTCTGCTTTCCCAATGATCTTTCTTCATCACCGGCCTTTCTTCATCCCTTTTTTCATCTTGATCATAGAGGGTCCTCTACTATCCCTTTTATGAACACAAATACGACCATATTTCATGTATGTCAGTTTGGGTACTGATATCACATAGGCTTTTGAGAGTAAGTGTGGGCACCTCCCGACCTTATATCTTCCTTCTTCATAAAGTCAAGTCAGCTGAGTAGATATCCCTATAATTCATAATATCAGTGAATCTCTGGAAAGAAATTCATTTGTTTAATGCTGCCATCCCTAGAGGAATTTAACAGAATAGAAAGTTAAAAACAAGAGCTTACTAAAACTTCTGCCACAATATTAGTGACATTGTTGCATATTTCACAAGTGGGCTTGCTACTGTATTTTCCCTTTATTTTTCTTTTTTAAAACTTTCTTATTTTTTAATTTTGCGTTTTTTTCAATAATTTGCTCTCACTTATTTGGAAATAACTTTAGTGTGATCGATTATGAAACTATGTGATGCACTTTCTTTAAATATATTTAAAAATAGAATCTCAAAGATGTGGTAGAACTCAAATCCTGTGGTTTAATAGGCTATAATCAAATCCAAATTACATGACTGGACATCAATAATGGGTTATTAACAGAACTGGATTTTGATATATAGATACTTAGCAGGAGCTATCAAAGGAAAGCCCTTTGTTTTTTTTGATTGTCTTCTATTTATATCTTTCATTTCTCATAGGGCACTGGCTCAGTTTCTAATGGTATGAGGAGAATGGCAATTCTTGTAAAATTTGTGAGATATGCCATTGACAAGTGCTATCAAGATTCAAAGAAAATAACCTTTATCTCTTGATAAGAGATCTGTATATATTTAGACAGAGATAAGCAGTTGTGTTGAGACTATTTCACAGGCAGCATGAAGGAATTGCATTGTAAATTTATTCTTCTCTTCTTTGTGTAATATATCCTTTTTATTTTAATGTCTTTTTCACAGTTATGGGGTTGTATTGTAAAAGAACCAAGGTTTAAGGATGTTGATAGCTTGCATTAGTTTTGATTTTAGTAATGCCACAGGATCTGTCACATCTTATCTGTTTAAAAAATTTATATCTCTTCTTCTAGGAAGACAATCTAGTTTAACTCCAT
This sequence comes from Crocidura indochinensis, assembly GCA_004027635.1. Taxonomy (NCBI): domain Eukaryota; kingdom Metazoa; phylum Chordata; class Mammalia; order Eulipotyphla; family Soricidae; genus Crocidura; species Crocidura indochinensis. The sequence continues at coordinate 9,878 of PVKC010011823.1, read as the reverse complement.
CTATTTAGAAGCTATTTCAGATTTCTATCTTTGAAATGATTTTTCTCACTCATTTTGTTAATAATCATTCACTCTAATCTTATAGTTTCCAAGAGCATTTCCCCATTGTTTATAACAAGAACTTTACCAAAATATATCAAGATAAGTGAACATAAAGTTAGATTTTCAAAGCTATGTTTCGGCATTGACACAAAACTAGAAATATCATTAGTATTTTTAATGTGTGAGACAAAAGTCCTGTTCATGTATTTCAAAAGTCCTGTTCATGTATTTCAAAAATAGATTAAATAAATTGAAAACATTTAATCATCAAAATGTTTTACTCTAATGAATGAAAAATGAGATAATATGAAACAAAACATATTGCTTCAAAATATAAAATTAGCTAATCTCACACACTTATTTTAATCACTAAATACTTCGAATAATTTGTCATTGCAGAACCATGCTCAAACACTTGGTTAATTTTTTCTCAATATTTAATTCTGTGTGTATTTGTGATGATATAGGACATATTAGACTTTTTAATGTAATTATATTATACTAATATAATTAAATATATCATTTATATATAATTAAATTGAATATATATTTATATAATTAAATATAAATATATTATATTAATTATAGGATCAAAATAAAATGTAATAAAATCAAATGTAATATCTAATATATAAGAATTAAAATATTTAGATACTCCATTATGCTTTCCATAAACTTATGTAAAGTTTGCTTGCCCAAAGTAACAGCTTTATCTGGAGCTAAGAGAAAATAGACAAATCATATTACTTAGTATTCTTTTACTTAAATTTAGATAAAGTAAAATAAATTTTAGTTTATTTACAAATAATATAACTAAATATACCTGTTAAACTATGTAAATTTGCTTTAGTGCATAAAGAAGGGTAAATTAAAAAAGTCATTAAAGTTTCTGATTTTGAGTGAAAACAGCATATTTAAAAACATAGTTTATTTCATTTTCCTTATGTATTTTTAATAATAATTTTATTTTGAGCAAAGTGGGTTACATATCTTTCACAGTGATATTTTAAGCACATATTAATATTGAATGAGGGGAATTCCCACCACCAAAGTTGTCCTCCCCTCACTCCTAATTTTTGCAAGTAAAGAAAGCTCTTTTTGACAACAATATTTTAGGTACATGATAACTTAATATCAGGGGGATTCCCTTCACCGAATTGTTCTCCCTACACCTCCGTTCCCATCCTACCTCCCATATCTACCTCCCTCGGCCCCAGGCCTGCAAGAGTACGTGGTCTCCTCTGTGCCTAACTTGCTACCCAGTGATCTTACACCTGTGTGGACTTGATAGCTCCCTTAGTTTTTACAGAACGTTGGTTTGCATTAAAGTAGTTTTCATCTTTGGCATGCTATAACTGTCTTAGCATGTAATCTAAAGGTATAGCATAAAACAATTAAAAATATATAGTATGTTTATCTAAAAACAAATATGTTTTCTGCTTTAACAAGGGCGTATTACTCAGTTGTTATAAGACAATTTTTCTTTGACATAAACTGAGTTAAAGTATTACACTTAAATAAGTACTCTTTTCAGAAATTGTTGTCTTTAATGTATTTTATTTTTTATTTATTAAAATTTAGTTCAGATATAAAATACTTTAGGTTATATAAAATAAATTTTATGTGCTTTATACTATATTTAGATATATAGCATATTGTGCCAAATACTGTAATCTGAAATAATGACTCTTTCTGAGGCCCATATTTCATGAATTAATATTATTGTTATGACAACACAAAGACTTATTGCTAGCTAATACTAAAATTGGAATTTTAGCTTTATCAAATCAATGGATATCTTGTTAGTTAGAAAATAATCAAAATGAAATTTAGTTAATTAAATTAATAGATTGGCAAAAGGGAATGGATTATCTAAAACTTTGTAGACATCACACCCATATAAATGTGGTATAATATTTAGTAAGTAATCTATTTTTTATTTTTAATTTTATTCTATTTTATGGAAACCACTGTGATTTACAAAGTCTAACATAGTTGGTTTCAGACATACAATAAATTAAAGCCAGAGTTGATCCACATCCATATAGAGTATATTCCAAACATCATGCATGCTTGTTTTTGATAATGATATATATTTCAATAAATACATATATCTTCATTAAGAGATGATAATATTAAGCTATTATTAATATATCTCCTTATATATTTATTATTATCAGACAGTTATTTCTATGCAAATACCATGCATTTATTCTCATTAGGATAGAAGCCAGTTAGGCTAGAAAATTGGCTATTCTGAGAGGGATTTGGCACAGTTTTTCTGCTCCAGTTGAAATACCATATGGGCTTGGCTTTTGGTACTTGGTTGGTTTGAATGTCATAATGTTTATTCATTCAACATCCCAGGATGAAGTCTCAGCATTTAACCCAGTTATGCTATATTTATGTGATGATATATTTGCTAAATGACAAGCTCCAAAAAATAAACATATGATCATTAATCTCCCATTATCTTCAACAAGTCATAAAGACTTGCCAAAATTAAGAAGTGGGATAATTATTCCTACAACAAAGTCAAACTTATGACCAAGTCCAATATATTTGTAAAAATAAATTATACCCAAGAATTTCAGGAATAAACTTTTACAGAACATTGATATCAGACCTGAAACCATATGGTACATAGAGAAACCTAACACTTAGGCAGAACTTTCTATGACATCTTCGAGTAAAGGCATCTTTAAGGATGAAATTTCACTGACCAAGCAAGTTGAAGCAAAGATAGATAAATAATTAGGACTATAATAAACTAAGAAACTTCTACACCTCAAAAGGAACAGTGACTAGAATACAAAGACTGCCCACAGAATGGAAGAAACTATTCACTCAATAACCATCTGATAAGGTATATCTCTGCTATCTATGGCACTAGTCGAATTTAACAAGAAAATATAATTCCAAACGGAAACGGGAAGCATTTCTCAAAGAAATACAAATATTTCTCAAAATACAAATCTTTCTTAAAGAAATACAAATGTTCCATATCATTAATTTTATGGAGATGTAAACCAAAACAACAGTTATATAAAATTTCACAAAACAGATAGTGCAAAGCATTAAATAAAAAAAAGGCATCAGGGCTCGTGTAAGTGGGAGCAAAGAGAGACTCTCATTAACTGATAGTGTGAATGCAAACTGGTCAGCCTTTTTATCAAATAAATGACTATTAGTCAAACAAAAACCCATAGATATTAAGTTTCCATATGACCCAACAATATCATTCCTTGGAAAATAATATAGAGATACAAAAGTGAATTTCAGAGAATCCTTCTGTACACCTATGTTCATGGCAGTACTCTTTACAATAGCCAGAATTTGGAAACAACCCAGGTGTTTGAGAACAAATAAGTGAATAAGGAAATAGAATACTATGCAGCTATTAATACAGGTGAAGTCATACAATTTTCTTATACAAGGATGGGTGTGGAGAGTGCTATGCAAGAAAAGTGAGTCAAAGGTTTATGGATCAATATAGAATGATTACATTCATTACAGGATATAATATAGTATGATAATATGGCAAAACTCGGTTTTAGTTGTGTTTTACTGGTTTCTTATTTTGTTTTTTTTTCTTTTTCTTTTTTCTTTGAAATCTATATTTATAGCTTCTAGATGGGTTCCTCCCAGTTTTTTCCCCAAGAAAATCACAAAGCTTGAATCATCTTGTTCTGCCTCAAAAACTGAGGAAAAAACAGTGGATGGTATCAGGAGTAAATAATTTCAAGAATACTGAGTGGACATAAAAATTGATGAGACCTAAACACTAAGCCCAAAGTCAATGACAATAGTATCAAGATAACCCAATCTACAACAACCTATAAACAACAGGGACCTATTACAGTAGCAGTCCAGGTGGCAAGAGGGGTGGTAGGTGATGCATGCTAAGAACAGGGGTGGAAAGAAGACAATACTGGTGGTGGGAAATGGCTCTACTTCACTGTCACTATGTACGTTAACTGTAACTGTGAAAGACTTGTAATTCTCATTGGTCACAATAAAAATATTTTTAAAATATGGTAATAGTATTCAAGGATAATAGAGATGAGGGCCATGCACTCTAATCCGTGGTATGATTGGTAATCCTACAAGTAATTGGGAAGTGCAACTAGGACAGAGAAGGTACTACCATGAAAATAATAATTAAAAATGATCACTCTGGACAAGAACTGGTTGCTAAAATGTTATACTGTAATATTCTTGATACTTTTCCAGTAAGAATATTGCAAATTATATTTCTAAAAGAATAAAAAATATAAAGAGAGAATATAAAGAGAGAGAAAGAAAGAAAAAATACCTGTCTACCACAGGGCAGGGAATGTGGGAAGACATGGGGGAAAGCAGGAGATAAACTAGATAAACTACATGGCTGGAAATATGCACTGGTTAGAGTACTGCATATTTTATGACCAAATGCAATCATGAACAACTTGGTCACTGTGTATCTCATGGTGATACAATTAAAGAATTTATGTATAAAAATAAAAACATCATAGGGAAAACATAAAATTAAATGTAGATGGAAATATAAAAAATAAACATCTGTGAGCTATTAAAATTATGCAAGTAAACAGGATACATTTTTAAATTTCTATAAAGCTCAACTTTTACAAAACTTGAAACTTATTTCAATTAATTCCAATTTTTACGGCAATAGAATCAGACTACTAAGTATTTTGCCTATTTTTTTGTACTATACTTCTGATCCTGCAATCAGGGAGTCTACCTGTAGGTGCTTGGGTTACCAAATGGGTCCTGGATAATAGAGCCCTTGTGGCCTCACTATACTTTTACTTCGGAGCCCTAAGTAAAACTTCTAAGTAACCATATATTAGTTGTACATGAGTTCTGAAACGATGACTGATATTTGCAATATTTCTTTACTTTCACTAATTTTGTTAATTCAGCTTATTTATGCACTTCAAAAGAACAGCAGTGCTCTTTAGATGAAGGTGAATACGATTTTATTCAGAGAGTGTCTCAGCCCCACTTGTCCTTTCCTATAAGACTGTGTCTTGTTTTAATTCTATGTAGATTCACAAAAGAAAGGACAAAATTGCTTTAGAGACAAACTAAGAAATTTGAGTGATTTTGTTCTTAAAAAGTTATACGATGAGGGCAGAGCAATATCACAGTGGATGGGAAATTTTTTTTGCACACTATAGCTCAATTTGCAAGGGTATTGTTATACCATACTATTTGTAGTTATTTAAGATGTTTTACATTAATATGAGTAGATATAACATATTTTGTATTCTAATACATGCATAATTACCTCAATCCACAATGTGATTATGTCTTTGAATAAAAAACAGGAAAGATTTATTTTAGGCATAAATAAGCAGATTTTAGAAATTTCACAATAACATATATAGTAACAAGTTTCAGTAACAAAGTTCCACTTAGCATATACAGTAGACTAATGGAATTTAAATAATCGATTAATAAAAAATATCAGTTGGATCCTCTGGCAAAGGTCATTGAGTCAAATGTTCTTTGATGCTTAGTTACATAATAAAATAATATGAAAGTGAAAAGTACAAAAGTCTGTACAAAGAAGTGTTAAGATATGGCATTGGTGTCTGGTCACTGATTTATCTCAACCAATAAACTTTTGGTACAAGATTGACAAAGATTTTTAAAGGCATGGAAAATACAAAGTATTCTAATACTGGTAACTTAAATAATGACACATTGTTCTAAAATATATATCAATTACTCTAATTGAAAAAATTAAAGAAGTATAGTTTCATAGGAATATTTTTTTGCATTTTGATTTAGTAATGCTTTAAAATGATTCTTGAAATTTTGGATGGATATATACTGAGAGCTAGAACAAGGCAATGTATTACTTGTTGTCAGCACTAGTTTGATCCCCTGCACTGCACAGTTTACCAAGGATAAAACAGAAATTGTAGACTTGATGGTCATATTTAAGGCAAGAACTCTACCCACTTTTCTATCTCTAGCCTTTAATCCTTGCAGATTCGAAGTAAATTGTTTTTGAATCTTATGAAGCCAAGAATTAAAGGCCAGAGATAGAAAAGTGGGTAGAGTTCTTGCCTTAAATATGACCATCAAGTCTACAATTTCTGTTATCCCATATTGACCTTAGAGCACTACCAGGAGTAAACTCCTCTATTCAACAGATGTGGTCAAAATATAAAAAACAAAAAGTCAAAAGAAAAAAGGTATACTATCATGAGGAACCTCTGGGTTTCAGAACTTCTGCCTCTGCTCAATGTTTATCTTCTGAGAGTCCTGAGAACCACTTAGGAGTTGCCTCAAATTTTTGGAGTAACACAATGTGGAAAGAAGTTTTATAATGTAAAATAATTTTTATTATTGAGTTTCAAAATAAATCATTGTAACTAGATATATTGAATAATTCATTTGAACTATACATGGAATCTGTTGGGTACCTTGGCCTGACAAAAGCCATCTTCTCTGCCTTTCTGCCATTTCATAAACTCTGCAGCCACAGGCAGCAGAGTGTACGTGCAGTTTCGCCTCAAGGCTCTCGAGTTATTTGGAAATAGGTGGCCCCAAAGTGATAAATAACTTCTAGCCCAAGGGCAGGACACCGCCGCCCGGTACCTCTTCCCTTCTTGGGATGCAGCCAAACTCCCCTAGCCCACAGATTTGAGTTAACAAGTTATTCATTATTGTTATGCCCTGCTCAACCATGAATTTGTTAGAAGCCAAAGAATGTAACTAAGCAGACCCTCCTCAAGGCCATGGGGTGTTGTTATGGAAACTGTTATCTTATGTGACGTACAAGGTCTCATGCTTCTTGCCCTAGCAACCACTCCCCATATTTGAAAGATGATGTTTTCTCTCTCTTTCTCTGCCCAAACCTGCTCTCTGTTTATACCATATTTGGAATAATCATATGGCTTGCGCACATAAAGAATGATTGACATCCCCTCTGCCTGCCCCTTCCCACTTTTCTATATAAGAAGCCCTTCAATAAAGCTTTTTTGCCTTTGATCAGAAAAATCTGTCTTGGGTCAATTTATTAAACCTCTTTGAGCTTTTTACAGGTGTGGTGCATTCCTAGCTTTGCAGAAATAAAGGTGAGGTTTCTCCTTAGTCTCCAGCTTCTACTCCCGCTGGCCGGGCTTCCCCCGGAGGCTTCAGTGTCACCGCAGGAATCTATTATGTTGAGTGAAATAAGTCAGAGGAAGAGAGATAGTCACGGAATATTCTCACTCCTCTATGGGCTTTAAGAAAAATTAAAGACATTACTGTAATAAGGTCCAGAGACAATAGTGTTAAGGGCTGGAAGGACCTGAATGACTGGCTCACAATTTGAAGCTCACCACAAAAGTTTTTATCCTACAACATAAAGCACATTAGGAATTGGCAAGATAGCTATTTCTGAATTAATCACATGAACGGGAAATGTCGTTATGTAAAAGCTAAATCACTTAAAGGACAGTATCAGGTAGCTTAAAATCACTCTTGAACATGAACATGAACATTCAAAGAAAATTGGCATCTTACTAAATATTTAAAACAAGAAAGTGGATACTATTTACGTTTCTTTGATTTTGCCATTTAGAATTACCTAATCTAAAATAAAGCATTAACAAAATATAAACTGTCTTAATTCTTCTTACTACTACCATACACTCTATCTTTTATTTTGTGTAAGTTATCCATTTATAAAATTGATTTTATATAATAACAATTAGCAAATTGCTATGCATAATCACTAATGTGTATAACATAATTTAAAAATAAAGATACATTAATTTAATGTATACATTTATATTTCAACATAATGTGTTAAGGATAGATAAATGAGTAGATATTGAAAATTATTTTAGTTATTAAAAACTCCATTTTTATTTTGAAAAACATGACATGAAGCTTAGATATTAGAGAGAGTAGTAATAAGCATTTTAATTAATACTTATTTTATAGCCCTATTGAAACCATGCTCAGATAAGCAGGTTGATATTTGTTTTATAGGTGACAGACCCAGGTTCCATGCTGTGCACACCAATTGGTCTCCTCAGCCCAGCATGAGTGACCACTGACTACAGAACCAAGATTAAGTCTTGAGCACCACCAAGTATGCCACCCCCTCAAAAATGCTAGGTTTATAAGACAAAATATAAATTTGATGTTATTTTAATTGTGTTAAGGACCCTGTTGAGTGTTATGTATCAATAGGTGCTATTTGCTAAAATAAGTCTTATTTGTCCAATAAGTATTTTGCCATATATGTGTTACTCATCAATATTCCTTCAGCACTTGGTCACTTTTTCTATGATGCAACAGGAATTAAACAATCTTCAATTCATTGTTTATATACTCTGTTTATTGGCAATAGTGAAATATGAAGACCTCATTCTTAGTCACATTTTAACTCAAGGCCTCCCACATCAAAAGAGCAACTCCTCAAATAGAATAATGTCTTCACTTAGCCAATCTTGCAAACACAGAGAAGAAAATAGAACCTGAGTACCATTGAATGCTTCTGGTCAGACCAACTTTTCCTCTCCCTTTCAGTTCTCTAGATCCCCCAACTGTTCTCCATTAAAAATTTAAATCAGTACATTTCATGATACTGACCCTTATGTTTCATCGCAAGAACCACATTTCTTCCAGTTTTCAGTTGTCAAAAATCCCCATACACATTGTGTTGTACATGAGTTGAGTTTTTTCTACTGCCTATCTGTCAAAATGCTATCATTGAATGACTTGCAACTCATAATTAATTTTATCACATTTACATTTCTGTATGCTTAAAATTTTTGTCAATTTTTTTACTTCTGAAATATGTCTCTGTTTAATAAGGTTTAATGAGAGGTAAGAGTTTTGTTTTCTTCATGATTTTCTTTATACTAAACTTGAGGTGAGGTGATTTTCTTCCTTACCATTTTTTTCCAAAGTATTTTTATTCTTTTTAAGAAAAAAATATCTTCTGTTTTAAATTTAAATTTTACTGCTTGCTTTAGTCATCTGCTGATAGTCATTTTTCTCAATGTTTTGGAGAATTTAGCTCTTGACAACCATTCTCCATTCCAGCAATACCACTCTTATAAATCTTTATAAATTCAATATAAGCTGGAATTATCCTCTCATTGTTATGTACTACTAGTTCCTTCATTTTATGTCTTCTCATTGTCAATTTTCCAATTCTATATCAGACTTTTTACTTAAAAATCATCCATGTGTTTGTAATTCCAAACACTATATTAACTTAGTTTCAAGTATGTTATTTCCATACTAGCCTAATATATTTTACAATTTTCCTTATGGAAGATATTTTTTTATCTTTACAAGGTTTGAAAACCATAAGCTCCATTCTTTCTCCTCTACAATTTTATATTTTATTCATTTCTGCTTAAGCATTTAAACCTGCGTTTTATCATGATAAATCATGTATCTACCCCATTACTTTTAATTTGTTCTATTAATATGGTTAAATTACAATTCAAATCTCTAAGTAGAAGACATCTGCAACAACAATAAAGACATGATCTGAATAAAATATACAACTCCTATAAAAGTTCTCAAGTTTGGCAGTAGCTTCATTAAGTCTTATCCTAAATATGATAGAAACAATCTTCAGAACTCACCTTCTCTCATTATTTAAGGTTGCCCTATCAGTGCTTCACCTTTCTAGAATTTAAATACATCTATTCATCCTCATTTTCCAATTATTATTTTAGTAAAGAGAAACAAAAAATACATAAGTTCTTAATAGCTCAACACAGTATCCGTTTTCCTGGATGTGTTGTTTGTTTGATATAACATAATATAATTTCTGATTTATAGCAAAGGCTATGCAATCATTTAATATC
>PVKC010011822.1:0-24294 GCA_004027635.1 Crocidura indochinensis | reverse complement strand
AACCAAAGAGCCTTAGCACTGTGCATTTTGTGGGTATGCTTGACCCTGGTGGTGCTAGTCATTAACCGCACTGTCTTAAGGTTTCGAATTCTGCATCCCACTAATGCACATGTTGAAATCTTAGCCCCCAGATTCTTGCAACATGGCTACTTGGAATCCAGGCCTACAAAGAGTGAGTCAGTAAAAATGGTTTGATGGGATAGACCCAGTCCACTAGAAGGAGGGATTCAGACACAGACACATAAGGGAAATTCCCTAAACACATAGGAACTACTTGGGAAAAGGACCTCAGAAGTCAGGCTCCTGCCCATTCTTTGAACATATCTTGGCACCTCTACTCCAATTGTGATCAACACAATGAGCTCTGACACAACGCAAGGAATGGGACCTGGCTCCCATTATGCAGCTATGAGACAATCTCAGATTGGAGACTTTGAGGGTGCTGGCAGGTCCCAGAAAGTGAAAAATCTCACAGTGGTGAAAATCCCAGTAAGGGGTACCAGCTAAAGTACAAGTTACCCAGGTAAGTTCTCAGACAACAAATAAATTCTTTATATGGGAATATTATAATATGCCACTAGACGGTTTTATTTCAAGAAAATTATTTATTGTCAATTGAAATTGAGATTGAACTAGGTGTGGTATTTTGGCTAAATCTGAGCCTGTGAGTAAGAGAGTGGATGCAAGAGAGCAGAAGCAGCAGAAAAAAATGGAGCAGAATTTGGAGCACAATTGGGTAAGATATGCAAATCTATCAAGGGATTGGGGGTTAGATTTCTAGTCAGAGATGAACTGTAAGGCCCAACAGATTGTTATTAAGCCTCAAAGGACAAATCAGTCAGCTCAGAAATAGGTTCCAGCAAAGATTAATAGAGTATTGTCCAAACTCAAAGGTGGCCCATTGCTGCAAGGAATAGCACAGTGGGGGCGACAGTGCCCTTTCAGCTAGGTTGGGAGAAGCACTCACTATCTATCTAGATAAGAAGAGGCATCCCAGCCCAGCCTGGGGAACCCACAAGCTGAGTGGATGAACACAACACAAGTTAGATGGATGAGTTAATCTGTTCAGGCAAAAACTCTTCCCATTTTGCAGAAGAAACTAAGAGACAAGCTCGGAGTTAAACCAGAGTGCTGAGTCCTGATTTAAAATGTGTATGTAGCTCAAGGCCTCCATATACAAGTGTCCAGTTCGAAGCTGTTCTTTGACCCAAAGTTGGAAAATTGGGCTATATTAAGGGAGTGATCCAGTGAATTTTGGAGATACTTGTTGGTTTCTGGAAGTAAGAGCATGTGGGAGGCTTGGCCAGAACCCAGAAGACTGTTGGGTCTGTGGTTGAGCTTCTTCCCTGAGATTCCCAGCACCTGCCCAGAGGCTTTGGTCCAGAAAGAGGACCTGAGAGAGACACAGTTCCATGATTCACCTGATGGTGAACTTTAAAGGTGCTGGGAACGCGTAGAGTCAGCCCAGCACCCTGCTTTGTGCCTCATGGGTGCATGTTTGTGGCTTATCTCTCTAGACCATCACCTTCCAACTGCAGAGTATGCAGCACCACCCAACCTCCAAGCTTCTGGCTGCTGTGAGAGTGAAATAAGTTCGTTAACTCAAATCAGTTAATACAGTGCAGGCATCCTTTCAGCACTCAGTGCTGTCACTTTTACATATTTATTTAGAATAAAAATGAACAAAGGACTGTGAGGTTTTCCCCTGCTATCAGATGAAGCAGCCAAGCAAGTAGTTTGGCAGTTTTTATACCTAACTTCAAAAGTCAGAGGCCAAGTTGTTCTGAATTTTAGGCCCAGAGAAAGGGAGGCAGGAGACAATATTGCTCATGGGTGGATTCCAAGTGACACCAACATCTTTTTTCTAGGGACAGGACCCCAGACCCTGGACCAATGCTGCCCCCAGCACCTGCCAATAATGGTCTTCTGGGGTCTTCTGTTATGCATTATCCTCTGCATTGTAAATATTGAGGGCACCAGAAAGTAGAGAGCCCAGAGACCCATCTTTAAGGGGTTCAATTCAAGGTCTTATCAGGTGTGTGTGTGTGTGTGTGTGTGTGTGTGTGTGTGTGTGTGTGTGTGTGTGTGTGTGTTGAAAGTATATGTCCCCCTTGGCAGTGAGTTGAAGGAACAGAGAAGTGCTCTCACCTCCAGAATGTATCAACTAATCATTCTCTGCTTCTGTCAAAAGAATTTGTGGTGTGTACACCCCCTACCACCCATTCCTGAGCCCATGTCACTGACTCTCTGTGAAGGGTGCTGTCAGTATTGGCTCAGTGTATCCTTGCCTCTTGAAGTGGCCTTATAGTTATTTCAGGATTTACCCCTTTCTTCCTCTTCTCCTCTTTACTCCTCTTATTTTAGTAAGTGAGCTCTCTGGGTGAGTTTCTCCACTTGCTTTATACACCCTAATTATTATTACATAAAAAAATAGCTGCTCGTACCTAAGGGAAGCTCTCTTACTCCAGTAACTAGGAATTTTCAATGGCAGTCACTGAGCAATTATACACTACGATTTACACTATATCCTCCAGTCTATTCTTTGATGAAATGAGTCCCTATTATTAGTCAGGCAATAATCAAATGCCTAAAATAGGCTATAAAAGATCTCTGAACTGCAGCAATGGGTTGTTACTGGGAGTTATGACTACAGTTCAGGAGCAGGTTTCCTGAAGAAGGAAAAAAAAACACAACATGTGTATTTTTCTCTGCCAGGGAGAAGCTGTATAACAGAGAAGAAAGAGGAGGATGTATGCTGGGGACACAAATATGCAGCTTCTAGATCATAGCATAGCTTCTCTGGGATCTCCTACTACAGGACTCAAGTCCAGAATCATTGTCCGGGAACTCCCACAAGAATGCAGGCTGCTATCCGTGATGGTGTAGGAAGGCCACCGGCCTGCAGCATCTTTCTCTTTCCTCCTCTTGCCCCCTGCTGTCCTATCATTTCTGGTTTGTGGATGACCATCACGATTTTTTTCATAGCCATGTGCCTCTCATGCTCTACCAATGAATTACTCAGAGACTTGTTCCAAACAGAAAAATCAACTTTAAATCTATCGCTTGGAGCAGTCAACTCTATTACATTAGAAACTCCCTTTCTCTTCTCTCTAGCTAAAACATGGTTCATTCCAGTCCTGGCCTCCCCATCTACCCACTCTCTGTATGGTCAGGGGGACAGTGGGGGACAGGCACCTTTCCAGATTGGCAATAGTAAGTTTTAACACCCTCCACAGACAATCAGGTGCACCTTGGACTTACATTATTTTACTATGTTATGTATTAAAACATAAAGATTTCTGGGGCTAGAGAGATATGACTGGGGTTAAGGCACTTGCTTTGCACACAGCTGACTCTTTCCTTTCTGGAGGGAGAAAATAAGAAGGAAATTCAAGGATCTAGAGAACAGTTTACCCATCCTCTTTATCCAAAGGCCTGCTGGTAGCTTCTGGAAAGTGCCCTAATGGCTGTCACTTCTTTCCTGCTTGCAGTGGCCTCTTATGTTAATGGACAGAACTAGCAATGAGGGGTTTGTGCAGGGATGGGGGATATGGTCAGGCTGAAGGTGAGTGAGTAAGATCATGAAAGAAGCAAAGGGCAGGAGTTGTTGAGAGGCAGAGGCTCAAGTTGGCTTTTGTACCCCATTTCTGTGTGTTGAGGAATGTTTGGAATAAGTAAAAAACCCTCTCACTGATCAAAATAGAGTCTCTGAAAGTCTGAGCCAAAGTGCTTAAGTGACAAGCTACATGCAAGTAGATGTGGCCTTTGCCCTTGGACCCAAAGAAATAGAAATAGCCTAGAGCTAGGGAGTCACGAGGCTCCAAGATGTCCTTGTAAAGACAGGGGTCAAAAGGCCCAAGCTGAGATTAGATTTTGTATTTTGTTATAGCCAGGAGTAACCCCTGAGCGTCACCGGGTGTGGCCCAAAAACCAAGCTCAAAGATAATGTTAATCTCTTGACTGATGATAATCTTATTCACCTTGGAAAATCAGGATGTTCCTGGTGAAAGTTACAGCCATTCCTATTGCGCCTCGCCCCTACTCTCTTTGTTTTGCATTGTCCATAAAAGGTCTATTTTTCCCTTCATTAAATGGACTCTTGATCAGAAACCTTCGTCTCAAGTCCCTCTATTTCCCAGTCCCTCTTCTATTTCAGGACGGATTCCTCTTCGAGAACTGCGAATTACTGGCATGGTCCCCAGCTTTACCCGCTGGTCGGGGTCCCTGGTGGGCCACATCTGTGGACCCTGGAATGCCCCCTCAGTCCCTCTTACTGGCCTTCAGTGAGCATCATATGGACAAAAACTGTGCCTGACTGAGCCCTGCGGAATGCAATATGCTCATGGGTTGGATATAAGGAAGAAAATCAGGGTTCTTGCATAGAAGTGGAGCACGTAGCTCTTTTTTAGGGCACACACATTTGGCAAAAATTGAAAATGAGCATTTCTGGTTGTTCTGCCTGGAAGGAGGAGCTATTGGTATTGAGAAAGCAGAATCCAGGACCTTGACTGACCTGTCACACTATGCCCAGGACATCCCTGGGCTTGAAGAATGGTTCACTGGGGAACGCTGTCCCCAGAATCTGAGGGATAAGAGCTTTGCAGGCAGCCAGGAATGAATGATAGAGCTTGTTCTTGCTTGGATAGAGAAGTGGTGAGAAAAGGTCAGACCTTGGGGTCTGTGCAATCACAGAGAATCACTGGACAAGAACAGAACCATAGCCCACTCCACTGAGAGGAATCTCTTCCACCCCAGCAGCTGGCCATGTAAACATGAACAGCCTCTCGGAGAAATTCATTCATCCTCGGCTATCTCATTACCCACACTGGGCCACTCAAATTCTCCCTCCTCCCCTGCCAGTACCTCTAACTGCTAAGTGCCATCGCTTCCCCTTGGGGTTCTGATTAGACCTTATCAGCCATGTGGGGGCCAATCAATGGCAAATTGCTCGAAAATCAAGCATCCCACCCCACACCATACCTCCTATGTCCTGTCCCCAGTTGCCCTAGTTGCTGGCTGCAAATAGCAGATCAGGCTTTGGGTGGTATCATTCCATGTCTTCAACCAGAGACATTGAGATAATAACTTTCCAAATATTGTCTTACGAGATGCTTATCACTGTAAAACAATATTTTGTCACCAAGCTGTGAGCAGGGGTCAGGATCATCTTGCAGAGACACACAGGCTGGGGAGGGAGGGGGGAGGTCAGTGCATGTCAGGAAGGGTGGAGGGAGCAGCTAGGGCATGAGTCCTTGGACTTTAAAGAGATTTCAGGGTCTCTGGGTCAGGGGAGGGGACTTGATAGGACATTTGGATTTTGAGCTCTTCCAGAAAAGGCAGGACCTAAGGAAGACCAAATCAACAAGGCTACTCATTTAGAGGGCAATTGCTATGTACGTGGGTGCAGTAGGTAATCCTGATATGAAAGACCCCTTCCCTGCTTTGACGTAGTTTATCAACCTAGACAGATAAGTATGGGGCAAAGTAGATCAGATAAGTGTTGCTTTTTTATGAGGGAAATAGCAGGACTCAGTCATGACTTATGTGGTGCATGTTCCCAGCTTTGGGTTCTCTTCCTGCTGCTAGTTGGGGCCTGATGAAGGTGATTTCTGGACCCATCTGAGTACAGCAAGAAAAAGGGCAGGAGGGAGGTGATAACAGGACTGGTGGCAGAGGGAAGATTCTTGCCACAGTTTGATCAGGACACCTCTCAGCCCCACCAGCTGAGGCTACAGAGCTCATTCCTACACACTGCCTAGCAAAGTTTTTGTTCTAGGGGAACCCTTTCCAGGAAGCCCCTGACAGGTGGGTGCAGATAAGGGAGAAAAGGGTCCAGTGTGTATGTTCTTTTGCAGCTGGATTGGGTAGGTCTGGATGGAATTTGGGGACTTTTGAGGTGAGCAACAAGATCTGGTGCTGTTATGATCTTGTGAATCAAACCCCCTGACTCCAAATTTCCTGAAGCATCTGTATCCTTCTTGGTTCACCCCAAACTCAGACTCAAGAGCACTATCACAATGGTGAGTTCCTTAATCTTTCTGTGTCTTGTCTGTAAAACAGGATATTTACCTTCTTATGGAATCCCGTACAAAGCACTTAAAACACTGCTTGGCACAAGGTGAAACTTGTGTTAGCTTGTACTTTAATGTGATTATTAATTATTAATTATTTATTAATTATATAAGAACCAGATGGAAAATTGTATGTACTCCATAATATCAGTGGATCACCACCCTTAATTCTGGGTCTAGACGCCCCTCTCTGCAGAGTTGGCATTTCAGTGCAGGAATACAAACCACAAACAACTCTGTTATATTTTTTCCCATTGAGTGACACTTTAAATTTGTAGGGGCTGGAGAGATAGGACAGTGAGTAGGACACTTGTTTTCCACGTGGTCGACCCAGATTCAATCTCTGGTATCCTATATAATCCCCAGAGACCAATGAAGGATGAGACCGAAGTGAACCCTGAGGCAGCTGTAGTGCACAAGCAAATATCGTATATTTAAAAAATAAATTAAAATGTAAAATAAAATGAAGTATCAGGGACTAGAGAGAGAACCCAAAGATGAAAGCACTCACCTGACAAGTGGCTTTACTGCAACTCTAGTTCCATCACCTGCACCGCATGTTTTCCCAAGACACCACCAGGGGTCACTCCTGAGCACAGAGCTGGGCGTGGGGCCACAAAGAAAATGAAGCTTCCAGCAAGGGATAAGGGTCTCATATAGGAACTCAAAGAGAGAAGACAAGCAACAAAAAACTGATGAACTGTGGCTGTCCCCTGGGGGCGTTTAACAGAGGGGCCCGGGGGTAGATGTTATAGGAGAGTCTGGAGGAAGCAGCAGAGTGAGGTTCAGTTTCATCCAGGATTCAGTTCCAGAAGTTCTGTCCAGAAGCTCGGTTCTGGAAGCAGGGTTGTGGACAGCAGGGAGGAGGAGGAAGTTGAATTCAGAGGCCTTGTAGGTGCCATGTCTGAGCAGGGTGAGGATTTGAGTTCTGAGTTGGGTGGTTCTCATAAGTACCCCATTATGTGTGTGAGAGTGTGTGTGGGGGGGGAGGGGGGGGTATTGCTGAGATACCTGCAATGTGTAGGCCGACTTGAAACCCCTAACCAGGACCCAACAGGCCCAAACCTGAAATTTGGGGGCTCATAATGCTGACTACAGAGGCACCTCTAGCCCCACCAGGGCAGGCTCCTCCTCCCCCATTCTGCTGCATGAGGAGTGAACCCCAGCACCACTTCTGCCCTATTTCTGAGCAAAGGCACATTCTGAAACAAGGAGGTTCAGGCCTCTGCACCAGGCTAGAATTTCCCCCCAGTGAAGGACTTCCTCGTTGAGGGCTGCTCAATGACAGGGGTCAGGTGGCAGAGGTGGGGTACACAGTGTACACTTGGTCACAGTGCTCACACATTCAGTTCCTGTGCTCCCCAGGATTACCCACTGTCACCACAATATTTGCATACTGTTTCTTGGGGTCATCTTCATGGAGGTGCTGATCACAGAGTCCTCAATGATGTGGACTCCTTGCCACAGTGCTCATCCTGTCATAGCTCATGCTCTAGCACACATACCTATAGACACCCTGTCGAGGCCCTGGAGTCCCTACATCAAGATTGAGCTTGGTCATGTTAATATTTAGGTGACTCTAGGAATCACAGGTTTGAGGCAAGTGCTCTGAGCTTCTGGTCACCTCCTGCTAGCCCCACCAGGAAGAATTCTGAAATGTCTTGAAGTAATTTTGTTTATGTTGTAGACATCACCTGCCACAATGCAGACTTGAGGCAGTAGAGGCAGCCTAGAGGAGCATGGGAGCTGTGAGTGGGTGGATCTGAATTGGGCAGAGGAGGGGGTGACTGTGCTCTAAGGCCCTGGGAAGGTTGGAGTGGTTGTGGGGGTGAGGGTCATGTGAGAGACATACAGATTTCTAGACTGACTCTGGAGCTTCACCTGAGTCTCGAGGGGGACATTTTTTTTGTTTATTTGTTCATTTTTGTTGGTTTGGGGGCCACTGTCTTGGGACTTACTCCCAACTCTGCACTTGGGGATCAATCCTGGTCGTGAGTGGAAGACAATTTGAAGTGAGGAGGATCAAACTGGGTTTGGCATTCAAGACAAGTGCCCCACCTCCTGTTCACCCCCTCTAGGGAATATTGTGTGGCCATTTCTTGACTGGGCCACAGGGGTTGGGTCCCAGAAACCTGCTTGCCACCATTGATGCCTCTTAGATATCCACAATGG
Organism: Crocidura indochinensis; assembly: GCA_004027635.1. NCBI lineage: Eukaryota > Metazoa > Chordata > Mammalia > Eulipotyphla > Soricidae > Crocidura > Crocidura indochinensis. The sequence continues at coordinate 16,051 of PVKC010011822.1, read as the reverse complement.
AGGCTAGAAACTCTCAGACCCACAAACTCAACAAGCCCTACATTACACTCACCACTTTCTTTTCTATTTTTTCTAATTTTTATTTTATTGAAACTATTCTGATTTACAAAGTCCTTCAACTATGAATCCATAGTTGGATTTCAGACATGAAATGAATCAGGGCCAATCCCACCACCAGTGTCCACTTCCCTCCACCAATGTTTCCAGAGTGCATCCTATACTACCATCCTTTGCCTCTGGTCTGCCAGTGTAACAGGGCCATTTAAAGTTTAGATTGCTAGAGTTTAGGTCTCTTGATTCCATTGTTGTTGACTTTCGCTTGAATATTTATTTCTGTCCTTTTTTTTTTATCTCACCAATGCACCTGACTCACTTGACCCTTGACCTTCCATCTTAATTTTGTAGAAAAAATGCAGAAATATGAGGTAGAACAGAATTATTCATGTCTCAAGGTTCTAAAAAATAGCAAGAGCCTTTATCTAAAAGATTTTTTTAAAAAGTGGCAGTTTTCTGCATTGGCACAGCAAAAGTTGTGGAAAATAAATAGAATTAACCTTTGGTCTAAAAACAGGGTGTCCCAACACACTCAACACTTTCTGTCTTTAGCTATCTCCCCTCCAGTTATGAGTCTCAGAATGGTCCCCTCACCTATACAGAAACTTTGGGGAGCATTCCAGCCATTCAGGGGTCAACCAGGTCCTGGAGACTCTATCTTAGACCCAGCCTTTGCTCACCATGGACACAGTTCTCGGGCTGTACCAACTCTTTTAACCCATAATTCCATGGTGTGACACCCTTGCCAGCCATCCTGCTCCAGGCCTGGTTGCCATTTTACATCTGCAGTCTTGGTTACTGACACCAAGGTCTGAACCTTTTTTTATGACCAGGACCATGTGGGTATTTATAAAGTATAATTTAGACAGAAAAATCTAGATAGCTGATGAGAAACACACATATCTATTCAACTATGCACCAGGCCCCATAATTTCATGAGTGTTCTATGTATGGTCCATGAACCCAAACTCTATCCCTGAACAGGGGGCCTGGCCAAGCATGTTCCTGGCAGAATGGGGTCAGCTAGAGAGGCCCACTTGAGGGAGGTAAGGATCTGGGCCCACACTCATCATTTAAAGTTCTTTAATAACCATCAGAGCTCTAGACCTTGAAAGTCAAGTTCCCAGGTTCCAGTCTTCATGGATGATATCTAGATGGGTGATCTGAGAAGGTGGATGATTGGCTAGTACTGATGGCATGATAGACTACAGGTGCTTAGAGGTCTCCTAAAAGCAGAATATATAGCTTCTCCAACAATGGGAACTGTGACTGAGCCTTTCAGAGCCTCTGTTTCTTCAGGTGTAGATATTTCCTCAATATCAGTATTATCTGAGAATGAAGCAAGAAAAGATACCCAGTGGACACCTAGCAAGGCACTCGAGAGGAAGTTCTACAGCTGAGTTCACAAACCCAAGTTACAGAGTTCTGTTTTATTCCCCTCGGAAGAGGAGCCATTGTCATTTAATACCCTCCTTCATTATTAATTTTATAGAGTTATTTTGTTTTGTGGTTCTATTTTTTGGGGGGTAATTAGATGCTGTAAAATTTTTTAGTGATTTTTTTTCCTTCTTTGTAATTAGAAATAGCAATTAGAGTATCTTTTATATTAGATGGCATTTTTCCTTTAAGCAAATGTATATATTTTGTATTCTTTGCTTTTCTCCATACAGACTTTAATGAGAATAGATTCATTGTGTTCCATAATTTGCTATTATTATAGTGTGTCATGAAAAATGAGTTATTTCTGTCACAGAAATTTAATGCCCAGTGTAATGTATTTTTTGCTGGTGGGTTTATTTCTCCCTCCTCTAGGGACAAGGAGAGATGCATTTGCCAAATTGAGAACCCTCTTGAACCTGAAAAGCTGGGGGGGTTGCCACATGAGCTCTGCTTTGCAGAGTGTAGGGTGCCTGGTCTTTGGCTAAACTGAGCATGCAGGAAGCATGCTTTGATGCTGCATAAGAACAGGGGACGCTGCTTTCCAGTAAAGGAAAGGCTGGGGGAAACCGAAGGCAGGTTTAATTCTGAGGATTTGAGCAAATTGTGGTATTGCTGAGGTTTGTTGGGTGGAAGAGTGATCTCTAGAAGGTCCCAGGGTACTCCCTGATGCCAGTGCAGAAGACTCCCTCACTGTATTGCACATGGCACCACTCAGCCATGTACAGAATGTGCCAGCCCGAATGAAGCTGGGGTCACAGTTAGTCTCTTGGGGCCTTCCAGCTGCAGCATGTGAGAGCCAAGGCAAAAGACCCATTATCCCTGCCTCTCATGGTGAGCCACGCCCCATGGCAGGATACTCAGCACCCCACAGAGTCTGCTTGGCTTGTGTGTAAGGAGGAGGGAGGATGTCTTTGGATTCAGAGTCCAGATTCCAGGTCGGTGGAGAAATAACAATGTCTGGCCAGCTTTGACATGGGAGTGGAGTGGCTGTCACCAGGGACTTAAAGGATGAGGAACATGCCACACATTCCAATGGGAGTGGTCCCAGCAGGAGGTAATGGCACACCTAGGTGTGCCTAACTAACACACCTCTTCATGTATGTGGTGCACTGTGTTTCTGGGAGATAGCACCCTGCCTCCAGGTGCTGAGGAAGAGAGGCATCTCCTTTCCCTCCCTCCAGAGGCCCCTGGGACAGTAGGAATGGGGTCCCAGGAAACTAAGAGTATGGACAGTGACCCAGAATGGTTAGTTCCCTTGCCGCCACCACCACCTTCCCCCACACCCCCCCAATGTCAACATCTCTGGCTTGCAAAGTCCCATTTCCTTATCACCACTTGCAATTCTGCCAGGAGTTCAGACAGAAAATGCCAAGTTCAATAACTGTCCAAAAGCCAAAGCTAAGCTTCTGAGAGGGTGAATCCCATCCTCTTGACAACATCCCTGCTTCCCACACACAAACATGCACACGTATACACACACACTGGCCATTCCAGGCTGCCGCTGGCTGGATGGCATATCCCTGCTCAGAGAGTAGGTCTGGCTGCAGATCTCTCGAGTTTCCATTTTAGTAACTTGACTATAGTCAAGACCTTGAGCAAATCACCTACCAATCCATGCCTTCGTTTCTCCACTGAATACTGGGCGGAATAATAGCATCCACCTTGTGGAGTGATCTTGAGGACTGAATGAGTTTGAGGCAGTTCAACTCCAAGTCAGTCCAAGTAGACAGACAGCTCTGCCCACAAGGGTATCAGCCCTAATTTGGGGTCCTAGGATGAGGGTACTATGAATCCCCTCCAAAAGCTAACTATTGGGTACCTGTGAGCACATGCCTTCCCAGAGAAAACTCTTCTCCCGCTCACGTACCCAGATGTCAGATCTTCCTGTTTCCTAACAAGTCTTTGATTTGTCCAGCAGTGCTGCTTCTAGGAAGCCATGCATGTGTCCAAAGAGCTTAATGACACTCGTCAGTAGTTAGTCCCTGAAAAGTCCCCCTGCTGCTCAAACTGGCCGACAGGGAGGGGACACCAGGCCAGAGGGAAGAAGTTGATAGATCTCCCAGGGTGTGTCTTCCCAAGAGATCCCAGCACAGAGTGCCCCCATCTCTGCCTGCCCTCTTGGTTCCTCCACACTGCCGGCCTTCCCAGCATTGCAGACAACAAGGGAGAACAGAGCTCAGCCCTACCCAAAGAGCAGGTCTTCCACACATCCCTGGCTCCCCTGGGTAGGCCAGTGCCCCCACCCCCAGCTGAGGACTCGTGTTTAAGCAGGCCAAAGTGACAGTCCATCATTAATACCTAATGCAGCTGTATCGAGCTGTGTAAACATGTTCTCCAGCACACAGCCCGAGGCCCCCTCCCCAGACCCCCCCATTCTAATTGTTTTTGCTCACTGAAATTCAGATGTAATTCAAGTTGGAGAAATGCGGCCGCATTACATCTGCAGCCAGGGAATTATTAGTATGACTTTTTGGTGGCGTGACAGTGATGTTTCGACAATCTATACATATTGATTTAGGTCGATAATAAACAATTTGATTAGCCTCCCCATCCACGGGCTGTCATTTCAATCACTGACAGGGGCCCAGCCGCGTGGAAGGGGTGGGTGGGGGGGGCTCATACACAAGTGGCAAGAATTCTCAAAATAAGAAACTCCGTGCTGATTAGAGGCCTGGCTTCAGTGAATTGGACAAGACAGCTCAGCCGCCACGTTATTAACTCCCTGGGAAAATACTCGCTGCTCCCCGGGGCCAGCCCGCATATTCCCGCATGCGGATCGATAAGCAATCTCCGGTGTATATGGAATTCAGACTTGAATCATTTGTCTCCGGCTCCTTTCTCCAAAGGGAGCCCTGTAGAGGGATGTGCCCGCCACCCAGCCCCCCGCCCCACCCTACACCCCAGCCCCCTTTTAACTAATGACCCGCCACAGTGGAGGCCGAGTAACCTCTTCCATCACAAGTGAGGCTCTCTCAGGTGGGTCTAATGATGCTAATGGGCTCCTTTCAATTTTTCAAAAATGATGCTGGCTCAGACATGGTGGGCGTGAATTTGTGTAAGTGGTATCCACTCCCCTCTACCACCACCTCATCTTCATGACAGATACTCAGATGTCCAATGATGGGCATCCGTAATCACTGGGCCCTCCCTAGTTGATACATTGAGCCTCCTGTCAGGTTTCAGTGGGGGACAAAGGGTCCGACTGACAGTGGTCAGAATTGAGGCAGGTTCAAAAGAGGGAAGTGGTCCTGGTAGGCTGCCCAGAGCTGGTTTTTTTTTTTGTTTGTTTTGTTTTTTGTTTTTTGGTTTTTTTTTGGGGGGGGGATTCCTAGTCACCAAGAGAAGTTCCCAAGGCTGCAGGATCCCCAGGCTACCTAGGAGGCTGCTGATGGAGATGGAGGGGCAGCAGCTATGGGCAGGCTGGCAGAGGAGGGCAGGTCAGATGAGCCAGTGCTTCAACTGGCATAGACTCAAGCAAATCTGAGTGTGGCCAGTTTCCTTACCTCTTTAGACCTCAGTTTGTCTCTATGTGAAATGAGCTTCCATCAAGTACCGGGCGGGCAACACATGGGTGGGAGTGAATGAAATCACACAGGAGACCAGTAAGTGCAGTTTTTATAGCTCCACATGAGATTTTTATTTTCATTTTTAACATCAGCTTTCTCTTTAAAAAAAAATGAAATCTTAGAAATTCTGTATGTGACCTAGACACCAGAAGCAGTTTAGCCTTCTGGGAAGGTTGCAAACTCTGAATTTAGCCACGTAGCCATGAACACCTTTTTTTACAACCAGTTCCAAGTGTTCTCTGAAATGAGCCCAGAAACTACTGGGAGATGTGAAAGAAAGATCTCAAAAGAATTAAATACAGGTGTCTGGTCCCAGCTCTATCTCCTCTCTAAAGGTCTCAGTTTCCTAGCAAGAAAACAAGTAAGTGGAGAATAACCTTGAGGTTCTGAGGTCCCCATATTCTGTGTATCTGAAGGAGCAGAAGATGCTGATAAAATGGAAAAGGTATTATACCAGTGTCACAAAGCAGCAGTCTCTGTCCCTTCATAAAAAAACATCTCTAGGGAGTTTCCAATCTAAAGAGACTAGGTATGTGCCCAAATGTCCACCCAGGGAGTAAGTGTCTTAAGTCAAAACAAGCAAAGGGGGGACGGTGAGGTGTTGCTAGAAGTAAGGTGTCTGCCTTGCAAGCGCTAGCCAAGGAAGGACAGCAGTTCGATCCTCTGGCATCCCATATGGTTCCCCCAAGCCAGGGGCAATTTCTGAGCGTTTAGCCAGGAGTAACCCCTGAGCATCAAATGAGTGTGGGTCAAAAAAAAAAAAAAACAAAATAAAAACAAAAACAAAAAAATACAAGCAAAGGACAGTATCCATTTGATTTGGCTATGAGAAAGATCTAAAATAAAAAGGCTTATATAAGACCAGGATTTATCTCAATTTTACATATAGCTAGGAAGTGGTCTCTCCTGTCAGGCCTGATGTGGTGGCTTTGCCGCAACAAATGCTTAAGGATCTTGTCTCCATCCAGCATGATGGTCCATCATCCAAAGGGGCCTAGGCTGGTGTATCTCATTCCAAGATGGCTGCCATGGATCTATTGGTCCAGGAAGTACTACAGAGAGCAGAAAAAACAAATTTGGGCAACAACTCCTTTTTCCATCTGTATGCTTTAAAAGCTCAAATAAGTTTTTATTTATTCAAAGAAATTGCAAAGATAGTACAGGTAGCTCACCATAGCATTGTACTTTCACATTTTTAGCATCAGTGTAAATATTATGGTAGATTTTCAAAAAGAAAAATACACTATTGATGCACCTTTATCAAATAAAACCCGTAAGATTGCCTCAATTTTTACCTACTTTCCATTGCAGGATAGCATATAAGATGTTGCTTTACATTTAATCCTCAAGCTCTTCTGAGCTGTTGAAACTTCTCTGACTTTTTTCTTTTGTTTCTAATTAGCCTGACTGTTTTTGAATTGTTGGAAAAAAGTTGAGTTGGGTACTTTTCAGAATGACCCTCAGTTAAATTTTTTGTTCTCCTCATAATTAAACATGGGTTGTGTGTTTGGGAGGGAGGGAGGTGGAAGACCCCTGATTTCAAGGATGGCTGTCCTTACAAGAACATTTTGGTTTCTTCCAGTAGTGGTGAATCTGGATAGCATTGCTATAAACAATCCAATGCAGGTTTTGTAAAACATACAACCTGTTAATATTTTTCCCTAGAATTTATCAATTCTAAGTTTAGAACAAGCATGAAGCCCTATAGTAATAAGGGTCAGCAGCAAAATATTTTCATCATTTTTCATATTAAATCTTTTATTTCATATTATTTATTTTTTGTTTGGGGGGAGTACATATGACTTGCCAAGGTCTTATTTCTGGTTCTGGGCTCAAATCTAGTCAGATGCATGCAAGGTAATCACTTTACCTACCCTACTAGCTCTCTGTCCACATTGAAAAATCATTGTTTTCAGAAACAGCTCGCAAAAGTTCGTACAATAAGTTAAACTAGCTATCTGCCACACCAACCTGCAACTTGGTCGATTTAAGATTTAGTCTGTGTCCAACTAAAATACTAGTCTGTTCTTACATGTCAGAAAAGAAGGATATAGCTGACAAGCAGACTCAGCAAGGGCTAGAATGAGAAGAGGGTCAACACGAGGAAGAAACAGAGAGAACGGTCAAATACTAGACCAATGTCACTAAGGGAAAAGAATTTTTCCTAGAAGGTTAGTTTGATGTCAAAATTGCAAGGCCGTTTTTTGCTTTACCAGACCTGGTATCAGAGAAGGGCTTTACTAAGGATGGAATCAAGCACTTGGCAATATCTGTTGGTTTGCCTTCATTTATGATGCTTTCCCATGATAACAGTGGATTTTTACCATTCAAGAATTGACAAGGTAGAACACTGAATGGTCGACTGCTGATGTGTATTTTATCATCCTCAACCCTACCAGCAGTTATCAGGCCCTGAGGCTTAAGATGCTCTCGGGGCCCACTAAGTGAGATGGGGGAGCTCAAGTCTGCAAGAGTTGAGGTGTCACCACCTTGCAAGTCAACACAAATTACATATAAAGATTTTTATATCTCTGCCCCTGCTGGGGAGCCTGAGAAAAGTTTTTCACTGGGGTCTAACCATCTGAGACAGTTTTAAAAATAATAATAAATTTTGATTGTAGTCTTCAAATTAAATTCTTTTTCTCCCTGTCCTCCATTTTACCCCATAACAACTCACAGTTCACATGACAATAATGGTGCTGATTTCATCCAGCGTTGTCTTTAACTTTTGTGTACAGGTTTGATTCCCTATGAAGTAGAATACCCAGGACCTTGCAATTGGCCCCTTCATCTTCTCCAGGATGCATTTAGCATTTGGTTGTGGTGTGCAGCCCAAGAGCCTCATCACCACCCCCCCAACTTCTGACCTCGCCAGTCATGTAAGCTGCACCGCCTACACCCTCCCTGGGTGTACGTAAGCACTAAATGATCTCATGGGTCGATATGAAGCATGGCTGATCCATGGTGAATGCCCTGGAAGCATTTGGATGAAAATAAAAACAGGCACACACTAGCGTCCAAAAGATGAATTCATGAGTATGTGACGGTTTCTCTCTGGAATAGCTGGAGCAGTTAACAAGGAAAGGCTGATGTTATGTTAATTCCCTTTAATATCCTCTGAGGGTGTGGGGGGAAAAAGAAGATGGACGGGCAAGCCTTGAAATGCAATCAGACACTGTTTTTTATCTCCCGTGCTACAGCTTTATTGTAGTGAAATATGTTTGCTTTTGCAGAGGGCAATCACCCTAAATAGACAATACAAGAGGCAGGAGATGCCAGCGGGAATCTCAGAGCCTCTGCCCTGGGCGCCCGGCTCCAGGCTGTTGTGGATTTTATGTATTCAGGCTGCCCACAGATGTGACTGAGCACAGACCGCTGATGGATATTTGCTGGGTTAGGCTGCATTAGACTCAATTTATCCCCCAGCACTCATTGTTGCTATTGATTGATTTTTAAATTAGATGAAGGCAATCAGTAAATACCACCCAATCAAGTTCTAAAAACATACAGGAGATTAGACAATTTAGGGTAATCAATGGAAATATTCCTTGATTTGCTACCACTCAATTTTGACCATAAATTACAACTATAACTTGCAAGTTAGTAAGCTATAAAGCAAGTAGATGTGACAAGAAAAACTATAAGAAATGAATTAATGGGTTGAGGAAGGGCTGCTGTGCTGTCCTATAATGAGACGAAATGACTCTTCCTTCATCTCCTGCGTCTCATGACGGTTAGGTCAAGGCATAGAGCAGAGCTCAGGTTTGCCCTTTGGAAAACACAGTTGTGAGAAGACACAAAATAAGTTTGTGTGTGGTGGAATAAAACACAATAGCCATTCATCTCTCTAAAAGAGGAGCTTGAACAATAACTGATCAACCTAATTCTGTGCTTGCAAATAAATGTCATGTAATTTTAGGCTCAAAACCCCACGATTTGTTAAAACCCTCACCTACCTCACAGACACTTTCAAATGCTAATTTGAAAGTCACACTTCTGTACTGTTATTTCCTACAAAGTCTAAAATGTAACAATAATTAAATGTAATTTTAGACCAGAACTTCATAGTCCCCAAAAGCTATATTTGTCAGATTGTACAATCATCCATATTTTAGGAGAAGCACATTCAGATTGTGGATTTTCTTGTTCTTTTTCCTTCCAGAGATATATGTCCAAAGGAAAACAATTTTTGTCTGGAGCCACCGTTGGGCCCCACAGCTGCTTATCTCATTCATTCATTCATTTATTCATTCTTCATGCACATGGCTGTTACCCACGTGTTCAGATCCTCTCCTGAGCTCTTGAGAGCTTCTTCCAAATGAGTCATCCTACTGCAGTGCTCTGCCTGGAAGGATGGATCTGCCAGGAAGATTCTAAGACACTAGGGGTAAGAATGTTCCTCTGCTTGACCATCTTGGTAGCTGCCAGGATGGCCAGACATGGTACTCCACTCTCCTCCTGCTCAGTAAAGGAGAGAAGGTGGTTTGTTGTAACAGCCCCTGCCCTGGTGGAACTCACTGGCAGTTGAAAGCATTCAGGTTTAAGGATGGGATCAGCAAGTCCTGGGCACCTATTGCTCAGAGATCCCAGAGAGCTGAGTGCCAAAGTCTACTCTTGGGATAGTTTCAGGAAGTCCAGCAGAGAGGGACCCGCTATCATTGGGTGGCTCTGGAAACCAGATAGCTAGGAAGGAAGGGGACATTTAACACCTTTTCCCCTTGCACCCAGAATACTGAGAGATAATTTTGTTTAGATAAAGTGGGAGCCAGAGGAATAGTACAGCAGGTAGGTTGCTGACCTTGCACACCCCAACTCAAGTTTGAAACAGTTACCACACCCTGAACCCTTTCAGGAGTGGTTCCCAAATATAGTCAGGAGTAAGTCCTGAGCATAGCAGGGCGTGGCCAGAAATATAAAAATCAAGCCAAACAATTATCCTATTCTGATTTTACTTTTTGGGAGTGGGGTGTATTCCAAAATGGTGCTCAAGAGACATGAAGCTCCTCCTAGCAATTCTCAGCCTACCAAGCCAATGATTCTGGGAAGTAGGGCAAAGGGTGCTTTGTAGCTGGGGTCCTAAGTGTCAGGATTGCCATGTTAGTGTACTCACAGGTCTCTAGGGCTATGTTCAATGATCTCAAGTAATTAAAAGGCATGGGGGTTTGGGTTGGGTTGGTTTGGGGTTTGGGTTGGGGTGCACCTTACCCCCTATATTTTCTCTCTGGTCCCCTGTACTTATTCAAAATTAATGCATGTTGATTATAGAAATACAGAAAATTGTGGAATTTAAATGAAACCCCTCTATAATCATAGTATTTTAAAATTGCTATTGTTTTGATGTATCTTGTCTCTCATCCCCCCCTCCACCTATCTTCAACCTACACACACAAAAGTGAATGTCTACTTTTCCATATGCTATTGCTTCAAGAAACCTCAGACTGTCACACTTTGTCACCAGTATTCACAGACCCAGAAATTCCTGAGAGGGGACACTGCACTTCACACTATAAATCCAAAGTTTATGGCTACCCCCAGATTCCCCAGAAGTAGGTACAGGTGCAGGCCTCACTTTCACCACCAGGTCATAGCCAAGGCTGCAAAAGCATGAAGGACTGGAGGAGTGTGTGTTGAGAGCCAGGAGCAGGAGAGGCACGACTAGCATTTTGCATCCCACCTTGGAACTCTTGCCTCCAAACAACCACCCCGCAGAGAGAGGGGAAGTCTGAGCCCCAATACTTTCTTGACTGTTCATTCAATTGCTTAGTTTCTCTGAAGTTTCACTTGCTAGAGAAAATAATCACCAACTAGAACAACTCCCATCCTATTGGTTGATTCAGGTCATTGCCACATGAGAATGTAGTTAGGGTAAAAAGGAACTGACATCATATACGCCAGCAAGATTGACTGGCTGGAGGAATATTGCTCATAATGAAGGGACCAAAGCTTTTTTCAAGGATGCCTGTTCCAATGTACTGAGAGGCATACAGGGACTGCTTTTGTGTGTAATGTGTATACTTGATATGCATGCTTGCTGTGTATGATGAAATCAAGAAGCACACATAAGTTATTTCCTATGTCTCTTTTCTGGACAGGTAGGTATATTATATTACATAATAAATATGATCATTCTTTTTTGGGGGGGGGTTTGGTTTTTGGGCCACACCCAGTGATGCTCAGGGGTTACTCCTGGCTATGTGCTCAGAAGTCGCTCCTGGCTTGGAGGACCATATGGGACCCTGGGGGATCGAACTGCAGTCTGTCCTAGGCTATCGCTGGCAAGGCAGACACCTTACCTCTAGCGCCACCGCGCCGGCCCCACATGAATATTCTTGACTGCTGTTTATTTATCAGTGGCAAATTGTGACTGGTTAAAATAGGAAGTATCTGACTAGCTCTCTAAGCTGTTTCCACAATGATAACGATGGGATTTAAATATATTTCAGTAATTCCTAATAAATAAAAATTCAAATAAATAAAAAGTATATAGCGAATAGTCAGGAGTAACCCCTGAGCATCACCGGGTGTGGCCCAAAAACCAAAAAAATAAAAAAATAAAAAAAAGAAAAGTGAAAAAAAAGCAAGAAAGAAGTAAAGAAAGAAATTAAGAGAAAAAAGAAAGAAAAATAAATAGAAAAGGAAAGAAAAAAGAAAACAAAAAGAAGGAAATAAATAGAAAGGAGAAAGAAAGATGGGAAGGAAGAAAGAAAGAGAGAGAAAGAAAGGAAGAGAAAGAAAGAAAGAAAGAAAGAAAGAAAGAAAGAAAGAAAGAAAGAAAGAAAGAAAGAAAGAAAGAAAGAAAGAAAGAAAGAAAGAAGAAAGAAAGAAAGAAGAAAGAAAGAAAGAAAAAGAAAGCAGAAAGAAACTGAGCCTCTGGCATCTTTCCCCCATTACTTTACTGAGCACCAGATGAGGTCTTCTGTAAAGGCATCATATACACTGTAGGGTACTGTATACAAGCCAAGGGTCCAAAGAAACTCACAGTGGTGCACAGTGATACGCTAACCTGTGGCTTGAATGTAGTATGAGTTTCATTCACTCTTCATGCTATTGAAACATTTTTTGAATTTGTGATTAATACTTAGAAATCAGTAAATGGAAAGGGGAAAACAGTCCAAGTTTTCCACTCTTCAGAAAAGCCTTAAGACATGAACACATGTTACATTCCAAAGTAGCCTGGAACCTGGCAGTTGCCCCTCTGTGCACATGGGGAAGCAGACCTCACCGCCCCCTTTGGCCTCATGCCCGCATGCCTAGTTCCTCAAGACAACTTGCCTCCCTGGCAGGAAGAATGAGTTTATCCCCACCCTATTTCTGGGAGAATTGTGTCATTTCCAGTCATCTTAGACTGGACCAAAATGATGGTAGGCCACTGTTTACTGCCCCTCCACATAAGCTCCCAGAAGCCAGGATCTGGGTAGGAAGGAGTCAGTGGGCAGGGTGTGTGTGTTAGATTGACAAGATAAGGCTAAAGTGGCCCATACCATGCAGTCAAGTCCCAGGTGACCCCAGTAAGGTGTCTGAGGGACAGTGGCCCAGGTCAGCCATTCTTTCCTGGTCCACCACACTCAAGGAAAAGCAGGTGGCTAGGAGCTGGGAGCTGATGAGTACAGCTGTAGAAAGACTTGACATTGTCATTTGGTTTTGTTATTTGGTGCCATACCCAGCTGTGCTTAGGATTCTTACTTCTGGCTCTGTGCTTAAGGATTACTCCTGGTGGGCTGTGGGGATCATATGAGTAGCTGAGGATCAAAACACAGGTCAGGCAAATATAAGGCAAATGCCCTATCCATTGGACTATCATTTGAACTCCATGAGCACATGATCCCAGGGGCTACTTGGTACTTCTCATATCCTTACAGTCCATGATGTCTTGGGGCTCCCCCAGTTATCCTGACCCTTTCCATACTCTCTTAGGACTTGGGGGTCCTGCACCCTCTCACCTGGCCCTTTGGACTCATTAGAGATCTCTGCTCACCCTCAGGTCCTCAGAGTATATGGCAGTAAATAGCATCCCAGCTGAAGCTGCCAGCCCTGAGTCTGAGAGACTCTCCCAGGGAGGGAAGCATCAGGCACCATGCCAGATTATTCTCTTTTTCCAGGTAATCTCTCCAGAGTCTACTGCTGTCCCGAGTCATGCAGATATGAAGCCTTCATAGAGACCAGTCTGAGGTTTTGTTCTTTCCTGTTCAGGCTCCCAGACCCATGATCGGGCACTAGGCTTGTTAACCAAGGATGGTAGCATGCAAATTTAGAGAGAAGGGCCCGTGTCTGTTCTTTCTACAGGCAGCAGGTGGAGAGAGCTGTGCAGGCAGATGGACCCCTAAAAAGATTCCAAAGGCAGGAAGAATTGCCCAGAAGTTGGTATCTGCCATTTGTGATTAAATGTCTCTTAGAACTTCTGCAGGGGGCTAGAAGGATAGTACAGTCAGTGGGGCTCTTGCCTCACACGCAGCCAACCAAGGTTTGATCCCTGGTGCCCCATAGGGCTCCTTGAGCACTACTAGGGTGATTTTTGAATACAGAAAAAGGAGTAAGTCCTGAGTACAGCCAGGGAGTTAGAAGAGAGTCAGGCTCAAGCCACTGCAATGGCAGAACAGATGCTTTAGAATTGCGAAACTCCTCTTCAGCAAGCTCCTGCACTGTCTCAATCTCCTCATTGCCTCCTTGCCACAGGAGGATGAGGAACTTTGGGTGTGGGGTGTGTGCCTGTTGTTTCAGAGGGAACCAGTCCTGCTGGACCCTTATCCCTTTGCCACAGCGTCAGCACCACACCAGTATGTGATATGCCTGTCAGGTGGTCAGGGAAGGACATGCAGCCTCCAGCAGGAGGTGTCTGAGCATAACCCTGGGCTCCTCCTGCCTTGACTCAAGAGCAAGGATGGGCGGGGCAAGGGGGATGATGGTGCAGGGCTTTGGAGACCCTGGATGAAGGGTCAGCAGTGGCTTTGTCATCTCCAACTCTGGCCCTTCACTTATACAAGAACATTAGCACTGGCTCTCCACCTCCATTTTTCTTACCTGTGAAGCTGGGGAGGTTCAGTGGTACCTGATACACCATGTACGCCCATACTAAATGGTGGGGGTTGTGAGCAGTCCATGCCCAGCTCATGGTACTTGTGCCCAAAGACCAGGTGAGTACATGACCCATACTTCTTGTAACTCGTGAACTCAATTTCTGCTTCCGTGTTAGATCAAGGACACAGAGACAGGCAGGGCTGGACATGAGCATGTGGCTGTGCTGTAGGGGTCTGAGATGCAGGATAAGGCCCTCAGCTCCTCCTGTGCACAAGCTCCTTCACTGAGCCTCATGCTGAATACTGGGCAGTTGAATGCTAGTTCCATCTGGGGCACCCCAAGATCTGTGAACTTGCCTGAGCAATGACCCTGGTGATGGGCAGGAAAATATCTGGGGACAGGGAAAGCAGATGAGAGTGTCCCAGACTGCAGGTCTGGCTTCCCCCCAGCCAGAGCTTGGTTTCTCAGGGGTCCTGGGAGGGCCAGAGCTCTAGAGGAATTGCCTGGGCAGTGACCAGGAGAAACGAGCTTTACTTTATCATGGTACAAACTCAAAGGGCAGACCAATTAATCACGGAAGTTTCTAAAAGCGCTTTTATTTTGCCATTTAGCATACCAGCCCAATCATTTCCCTTAATGTATACTCCTGGTATTAACACGCTTTAATCCATCACACACTGGATTACGAAATGCCTGGGTGTTACTGCAGGGCCGTGCCGGAGATCATTAACCCATCTCTTCTCTGGCCATACATCATCAGAGGGATGACCTCATGGGTGCAGAGACCCCTCTCTCTGGCCCGCGCTGGGCCTGCCCTGCTCATTTGTCCTGCCTCGCCCGACAGTCAGGCTGTTAGCGTGAGTGAACAGCTGGCCCCAGGGTGACAGGTGGACCTCACCTCCTGCTCACTGCTTTGTGGCCCGTGACAGGGCAACCTCCGTCCCCCAAGGTTGTCCTTCTCTGTTTCAGTATCTCTGTCCTTCACTACTTGGGGATGTCTGCTGTCATTCCCAGCATCCTGAGTGTCTTCTCTGCTTTAATTAGTGTTCCACATTATCCTGCCCTTTTCTTGGCTTGTTCCATCACCCTTCACTTTGGAGCATCCTCCTCCATTCCTTCCTGCTCATATCTGTGTATCTACACCAGCAGCTCTCACAGGCTGTGTCATTCAGAATCTTCTGGTACATACTTTGTCTCCACTGCATCTATATAATAGCCCCATATGAGCCTTGCCTACTGCAGAACATGTCTCAGTTGCTGGGTAATACAACAATCTTCATTTTGACCCAACACACATGAGTGTGATTAGGATGGCTATTCTTGGACTGACAGTCAAGAGATGTGGAGGACACTGGGCCCACCTGAAAATCCTCTTCCACATTGTATCATTTACCAGAATGAGAGTCCCCATCTCAGACGTTGGGGTCCTGCCCATCCTTCCTGACCTTTTGTCTTTTGTCTGAACTGGGAAACTGTTTAGGGCAACAACTCTCCTTGTTGCCTCTCCCTCTGCCTGGCTACCTTCCTAAAGGCGCAGTCTCTGGTGCTTGTTTGTATCTTGTCTATCAGCTCCTAAGAGCAGAAGCTCATCACAGTGTCTCCTACCTTGCCTGGAGGTTTTAATGAGACCCAGAGAGAAGAGGGATGGGTGGTATCAGTCATGTCATGGATACGGCTGGAGGGCGACTGCAGGAACCTAACAGGGTTTCCTCTGTGAGTTCTCACTGGCTTTCTCACTGGATGCTGCTCCTGTGTGGCAGAACTCCTCAACAACTCTAGGGAATTCAGAATGCTTCATGTCAGAGGGTCCCAAACTTAATGTCCCTATTAAAAAAATAAAACATGGCCTCTAGGAAACTGCCTTGTTAAGCAACCAGTAGGCAAAATCTTCCACCTTACCTGGCTCTCCCCGGAGCAGTGCAGCCACTTTGGAAAATGCTGATGATGATTCTAAAAGGGCAAGAGTCCTGAGTTGG